>JACCIC010000010.1:2495000-2582500 GCA_018907035.1 Sycobia sp. Sy_11 | reverse complement strand
AAAAAAGAAATCAGACAAGATCATAGAATTTTAAAAATTAGTACAGGCTATGGTTGGAGAGAGAGAAAGAGACAGAGAGAGAGAGAGAGGGGTTAGATTTAATAATAACATAATCAGTAACATAAACTAAAAAGGGTTAGATTTAATAATAGGTCATAAACTACCTGAAGAAATGCAATAAAGAAAAAAAAGAGGAAAGAAGGTGATGCCGTGACCGGGGTAAAAATTGGAAATAATAATTTAAATTTGTAATTGGACAATTTGATTTATAATTTGAATGAGTTGATCGACTAATTTTTCGTGTAGAAAAGGGCGAGTTTACCGTTCAAAGGCAGTTCTCTCAGCGATACGGCCGAAAGAAGCTCCCTAGAGCTATGCGGACTCCAGAGCTATAGTAATCCTGGCCGTCTGAAAATCCTGAATAGTAGAATCTTAATCCTGGTTGTGTCATGCTCCATTCAAGACCAGCAGGCCCTACTTTCCCGACTGAATCCTAGGCTCCGTTAAAGCCCAGCGGTTTCACTCCTAGCTCCGAACAAAGTCGTGATTCTGCATGCACGGGCTCTGTCGTGTTTTACTGCTTGCGAAAAGAACCTAGCGTGCTGAGCGACCAGGGGCCGAGGCGTGTTGAACCGGAGCCACGAAGTAGCAAGCACCGAGCAACGATCAGACAACTCGCTACAACCAGCAGGCTACGTTCGTCCCACAAACTCCCCCCCCCCCCAGCCTCAATAAAAGTTTATATAAATACATAGTGCGCGACATAAGCATATTAAGTGCATTGAAATGAAAGTTATAAATATCGTGTAAAATAAGTAACGTGCGAAAAATAGTGTAATAAGGTATAATATAAGGTTTAACATAAAATTCTGTCTTGTATGTTACAGATCGGAGGGCCCGAAGCCAGAAATATTTTCTTTATTTATTACTTTTGTAATATTTCCGTTTATATAATTTAATTCTAATATATTTTTCTTATTTTTTATAATGATATAATTGAGTGATTACATAACGTGACATAACGTGATTTTTTCCTATCCGTGATTTGTCTAAACTTCCCTTTCCTTTCAAATCGATCCTGGCGCTGTCACGTTATCTTATATGTGGGGTATCCTGTATATATATATATATATATATATATATATATATATACACGATGCCGCAAATATAAATGCTCATTGCTCATATTAGTGGCATGGTATCGGGAAGGAAAAATTATATCTACATATTTATATTCATGTAGGTCCATTTATAATATCATGTATGTGAATAAGTCTTTCCCGTTTTTTTCAAATTTTGAGCCTTTATTGTGAAAAAATGGTTACAAATGAATTATTGAAAGTATTGGCCATCGCTAGCTACAACTTTTTCCCATCTTTCTGGCAACATACGAATCCCGTTGCGAAAAAATTCGACCGGTTTGGCCTCTATCCAGTCATCCACCCATTTTTTGGCTTCCTCGTAGGAATGGAAGTGCTGGTCAGCCAGGCCATGCGTCATCGATCTGAAGAGATGGTAATCAGACGGAGCAACGTCTGGACTATACGGCGGGTGGGGTAGGACTTCCCATTTGAGCGTTTCTAAGTATGTTTTCACCGGCGGTGCAACATGTGGGCGAGCATTGTCATGTTGCAAAATAACTTTGTCGTGCCTGTCGGAGTATTGTGGCCGTTTTTCTCGCAGTGCGCAGCTCAAACGCATCAATTGTCGTCGATAGACCTCGCCTGTGATCCTTTCATTCGGTTTCAGAAGCTCATAGTAAACCACACCTAGCTGGTCCCACCATATACAGAGCATGAGCTTGGCGCCATGAATATTTGGCTTGGCCGTCGATGATGATGCATGGCCGGGTAGTCCCCATGATTTTCTTCGCTTCGGATTATCGTAACGTATCCACTTTTCATCGCCAGTCACGATACGATGCAGAAAACCCTTTCTTTTATGTCGCTGAAGCAGCTGTTCGCAAGTGAAAAAACGCCGTTCGACGTCTCTCAGCTTCAGTTCGTACGGCACCCAATTTCCTTGCTTTTGGATCATTCCCATGGCTTTCAAACGCTTGGAAATGGTTGTTCGGTCAACTCCCAATGCTTCAGCAAGTTCTTCTTGCGTTTGACAAGAATCTTCATCAAGCAAAGTCGCCAATTCTCGATCTTCAAAGATTTGCGGCCGCCCGGAACGCTCCTTGTCTTCCACGTCGAAATCACCGCTTTTGAAGCGTCGAAACCATCCGCGAACACTTGAATCATCGACACAACCTTCTCCATAAGCCTCCTGAAGCAATCGATGCGTCTCGGCAGCAGATTTCTTCAAATTGAACCAATAAAGTGAAACTTCCCGCAAATGACGTCGACTCGGCTCAAATTTCGACATTTTCACGATATCAAAAATTTATGATGCGAAAAAATTTTAATTAATGTGTTAGTATGGAATTGTTGACATATGAATAAGCTTTGATTATGACATATGTAACCATTGAATACTCGCACAGTATTGGTTGCGCCATCTCTTACAAAAAACGGGAAAGACTTATTCACACTCCTAATAGTTTTTGCAGTTCGGCCCAATGCCTGTGAGCCAAGCAGATCTTAGAGAAGTGGGTATCATTTGCGAACGAGGTAAACGAGATTAAACAAAGGGAAACAAGCGAAGTCGAGCAAAGATGGTAAAGAACAATAGTTGTTATTTTTCTTGTCCACTGTTAAAGCTCCCGTAACTGCTTGGATATACAGACACATCGACGAAGGGAGGTTCACGCGTCTTATAAGTAAAGATGATTTTTCTTCGTCTACGTCTCTACCCATATTTTTCATCAAGCTACCCTTTTTATAATAGCCTATTCCCCTGCTTTGGAAATAATGAAGAACAGGCTGATGTTTCACTGGCGTGGATGAACTAACCGTTGTCCGTGGAACTAAATTGTTGAAATGTTACAAAGATTGATAAATAGATATTTGATAATCACATTCAAAACTGGCAAAAATTGGACTCTCATGTATGGTTCGTGTATTGATACGTGTTCTATACAGGAATACGTTAGCAATGTAAGGTGCAGTTTCACATCCTCTATTTTCTGTTCGTCAGGTTCAGACACCTTTTAAATTCAAGAGCCGGTAAGCTGCCGTGACAAATTATCGACAAATGACAACTCGCGTTGAGGGCGGTCTCCGTCGCCTACACGGCTTGATAGTCACTAGAACTAGTGCGGAATCCGCGTTAGTTCGGAAAGAACGTTCCTTATCTGGCTTCTCGAGCTTTTTTTCTGTATCTTCTTTAAGTAGAGGCTCTCGCTCGTGATACGAGTTGACATAGCCGATATAACATTTCCCCGCAGCGTCTCCTGCTGAATTCTGGAGCTCATAGACATTCGAGCCTAGTTACGTAGAGATAATGTAAGGCTTCTTAATCTTTGGAGCAAACTTGTCAGCAATTTTTTGCACACCGAAAGAGATAATATGATTACATCGTCACACTCTGTTTCCTATAGAAAACTCCACTACTCGATGTTTCATATCGTAATAATGTACCTGTCTCTTTTGTATGCAGAGCGAATATTCTGCAACATTTTCTTGCACGTCTCGCAGCTGATTTAAGCAGACCTGTCAATGTCAGAGAACAGTTGGCTCTCGCGACAGTTGCGTGTTTTGCTCTTCCTGACGTCAGTAACTATCAGGCGCAGCAGGATGATGACACATATTCAAAATATGAAACACAGGTTGATTCTTGTATTGATGTATTATAAGCATGCATAAGTTCCACAATGTGGGCATCGCATCGGCTATGTCAGTCCTCAATAAATGCGGTAATCTGCGTTTTGAAAGAACGGTTGACTCTTTTACTTGATTAGCTTACGTAGTGAGGGTGGAATGATCGTGTGCGTGACGCCACGATTAGACAGGAATTTTTTGATTGTTTTATTCCAAAATTCGATGCTATTCGTCCGGCACACCGAATCTTGTTCTATAATCCGTACGATTTTTCCCCTGGTGAGACGATCGCCAGAACCGGTGAGTATCGAATTTTCTAGTCAAGTGCCACTGCAAGCAATAAAGCTATCGGCCCAAGTGCTGTACGAGCAAGCCCTGTATCTGCAAGCGCATGAATTCAGAAGTTGTATGTACCAATCTGTCTTCACCAACGTGAATACTTAATCGATTTGGCACTTGTAACTGAGTCGTTGAAATTACTGTTGCGAGTGACTGATTGCTCCTCTTTAATGGCATGTAGAGCACACTCATCGTTAATTCGTAGCCTTGTAGACACATGAGGTCTTTTCTCTAAATAATGGGGTGAGTGCGATCTCATTTATTCGCGTTTCAGCTCGTATCCTCTTTGCTCTGGACAAGTATGCAGTATGTGATTGCATCCCCAGCAAAGCAGTTTAGCGCGTGAACCGGAATTCATAATAGAAAAAAAGCTCGTTCGACGACTGCGAAAAGTCTTTCACTTGCTGGTATGTTTGATACCTTTATCAGATTTTAATTTAAGACGTAATCGGAGGAGACCAATATACTGATTCATGCGGAAATCACTATAGTTCTTTTTCATAGTCATCACTTCAGCACTTCAGCCTTTGTTGCTTTGGAACTCGTGATCTTAATTATATATTATATCCGAGATAAAAAAGAATACAATAATTTTGAATGTATGCAACAGAACTAATTTTTATTTACGCTGAAGACAAAAACTATCATTTTTAAGTTAAGCACCAGAGGAAAGGAAACATTTCTTTTACGCCAAATAATTTAACATAAATAATAAATATGACTCAGTCGCCTAGAAATTATTCAGTTAGAGTGTGATTGTTCAAATATATTCGCTCGCCATATATCGGCGGATCGAAGCTTAGTATCACGAATGGAAAATCTAATTATAAAGATGATTTGAGCTACAGTGCGTTGACGAAAAATTGTCTAATATTGTAAAAATATATATTTTCCATTACATATGAATTTTGCATAAAATATAATGAATTTTAATTTTTGTTCTATGGCAAGATTCTTTTTCAATGCCTGTATTGATTGTTGAAAAGCCGATTCAATTATTCAAAATATAAAGCAGTAACGCTTTCGCTATTCAGTTTTAAACAAAAGGTGCAAAATAAGAAAAATAAAAGAAATTAATATAGGTTTTAATATTAAGACTTATACATTTTTCGTTCCTTTATTTGAAAAATGTATATTATTATATTTTTCAAAAATTAATTTAATGCTTAAGAAAATTTTTCTGAGATAACCTATTTATTCATGCGGTGATCTAATTATGGATATTGCAACAGTAAAGAAACTGTATACCTAGAAAGAATAAAAAAATTTTAGGTTACTCAGTAGAATATAAAATAACAGTGAAAGATGCAATAAACTAAACAAAATATAATGTTGAGAAAATATCTATTTGAAAAAAAAGTTTTCTTATGCCCGCAATTGTCTGAAGAGAGCTTTTACAATTATAAGCAATTTATCATATCTGATAACTTTATCATATTTTTAATTTCCTGTAGAAAAATTTTTATGTAGTAGAAAAACATTTTTATTTAGTTTATATTTGGCGCTCTACCATACAAATTTATAAAGACAAAGCGTATTTTGTTTGTACACGATAACCGAAAAAACTATTAAACCGATTGTTCTGTAATTTGACATATAGATTCTATATTATCTTGGGAAGGACATAGGCTATGTTTTTTATTAAAATCCATTTTACTTTCATCAAGAAATTAAATTAATGGTTTTAATCATCAGTTTCACTAGCGGCCACTAGGTGGCGTCTTGAATCACACGCATCAACTCAAAGTAATCCGCTTAAAGTATTAATACCAGGCCAGCTCAAACGAATGTTCATATACAACTTTGGGATTCGTATCCTAAAGAAGGTGTGACGTTAGTATGTATTACCCTTTTTGATCTTCAGGTTAATTTGACATTACTCTCACACCTTATGGATATCTTATTTTAAGTTTTATTTTTTCTTACGTGGGGAAATCTGTCTGCCTGTCTGTCTGTCTGTCTCTCTCTCTCTCTTTCGCTCTCTCTCTCTCTCTCTCTCTCTCTCTCTCTCTCTCTCTCTCTCTCTCTCTCTCTCTCTCTGCCTGTCTCTCTGTCTTTCTTTCCCCCTCTGTATACCAAATTATATTGAATATAGTTTGTGAAGACAAATTATACTTTTGTTTTTATACATTTTTTTAGTTTGAACAAAAGAAATGATAGCAAAATAGGGTTCTTTATCAACAACCGCGAAACTATGTATATTAATATATAAAACATATAAAAGTATAAAATATAGAAAAATATATTAAAAAAAATATAATATATAAAAAGGCAATATCCATCGTCGGCTTAAAGCATATGCTATTCGTGTACCAACATTTTGATCGAATTTAGTTGGCACCACTACTAAAATATTCATGGTATTTAATTTAAAAAACGGGTATATACAATATATATATATATATATATATATATATTGTATATATATATATATATATATATATACATTGTATATATTATATATACACATTTTAAATATGATTTCTACTGAGAAATATTGTATTGACGTGTACGGGCGGTTGATTACGATATCCTGTTGCCTCAAGGTGGTTTCTATAGTCAGTTGTGTGTTCGGATGATAGAATGTGAGGTCCAGGTGTCTCTGAGCGATTTCTATGGGAAATATTGTTGTTATTAATTCAAATAGTACTGACATTTTATTATTAATTAAATTGAAATATTAAATATTAATGTTAATTTTAAGTTTAAATATTAAGTGAAGGTAATTCATTAAATTGTTTTTAAGACATTGTAGTTTTAATTTTAAGTTTCTAGATAATATTTTTTAATAAATATTAGATTATATTTCGTATAGAATAAAATCACTTCTTGAATGACATATAAAATTTCTAAGGCTTAGACGTTTTGATAAATTTGAGAACTGTACTGGTTAAGATAAAATATATGCTATAAAGAAAATTAAATGATATAGATTCTTTGACAATAAGATGCAATTTCTTTTAGACTTATTTAGTTTAGACTTATTTATTTTCTTAATAAATTAATTGTATGAAGTTTAAAAGTTATGTAATATTAAACCATAGATTTATGTCGAAATTTGAAACATATGTAAAGAAATAAGCGAATGATATTAAACCTATTTATGTTAGCGACCGACGTTGTGTTTATAGTTTGAGAAAAAATGTATACAATTGACTCGGGTGCGAGATTACCTCGGACAAAAGTGGCTGCGAGATAAATAATTTCATGATACGTTAAATGAAACGAAATTTTTAGTTGTATAGTAAAGGCAAGAAAAGAGAGATTTTGAAATGTTTAAATTTAAGAAAAATTCTATTACGAAGCGACTATAAAAATAGAAATTGATGAAAAAGGCGCCTAAAAATCGTGAGCAGACTCTCATTATAGGCTATAATGAGAGTTTGTAATATATATAGGCTACGTGTATAAATAAGGTCTACATATTGATCCGTGCCGTGACGGGAAAACCGAAATTTTCTCGTAAAATAGCTTATATACGGATTCACAAATAGGTGGCCGAATACTTGCTATTGCGAAAATCTTGAGGTTTTCAAAAGAGGTTAAATGGTTATGCTTCCTAAAAGCATTGACCCGTGCTGTGACGGGAAATTCGGATATTTTCCTTAAAAGAAAGCCTTTCTCCAGACTTATATTGAAATAGGTCGTGTTCTGGCTTTCGGAAAATGTCGAGAATTTCAAAATCAGGGGACGTGTATGTATGGCCACCTCGGACTCTCCATCCGTCCGGCTGCGCGGAGAGTTTGGGCTGCGATCGGCGTGAGCGAGGCTTATCGCTTGTAACTGGACTCCTTTTTGAGGGGAGTAAATAGTCTATAAAATAGCGCCGTAAGAGCGTTTGAGTTATTGCTTTTCTCGCCTTTGTTATGGTATGCATCATTTTTGTATTTCTATTTTTATGTATTAAACATTATTTTATTGGAACCTTTGTTGTTGTTTTGTTTTCATTAGTTGTGTTATTTTAATTGTATTATTTAGTTGATAGACAACGAGATCCAGGTATGAGAAAATCAACTTGTATGGAAAGATTCGTGTTCGAAAGGTAAAATACGATATCTAGGTGTTTCCGAACGACGTCTACGGGAGTATTGTGTTTAGTCTTTAGGAAGCGATGCTAGCTTTCTCGAGCCGACTTCTACTGGGACTATCGTGTTTAGTTGGTAGGAGACGATGTTTAGGTATGTCGGGACAACTTCTAGGGGAAGTTTCTTGTTTGGATCATAGAATGCGATTTTCAGATGTTTTTGAACAACTTCTACGGGGAATTTCGTGTATAGTTGGTGGGAATCAAAATCCAGGTATTTCAGTACGACTTCTATGAAGAGATTCGTATTCTATCATTCGAAGACGCACACTCCCAGTAAGAGTCGTCCCGGGATACCTGGACATTGTATTCTAACTTTTGTATTCTAATTGTATTCTTCCCAACACAAAACTCTGTATAGCAGTCGTCCCGAGAAATTTCCTATAGTCCGAACATGATACTCTTCGAAAACGTCGTCTCGAGATACTTGGACATCTTTTTCTACCGCTTGAAGTCGAAAGTATAATTTTCTCCATCTAAGCCAAATTTAATATGCATATATATATATATATATATATATATATATATATATATATATATAGTATAAAATGGTCGGCAAAATATCAACATTTTGAAGTGGACGCTATATTGAAGCAGCTTTTTATACAGAAGCAATGATAGATAAATTACGGTCAATTATTTCGAGAAATATATATTTGTATATATAGAATACATTTTACTTAGATATTATTGAATTGTTTATGAAATCGGTTAAATTATTATCTCGGGCAAAGCCGAGACGGAGGATACTAATATATTTATATGTATATTTATTTAGTCAAAGTAAATAATATTATGATTATAAATATAATGAATAGAAATTTTATTAAAAGTGATATTTTTCAAAGTCAAAGTCATGCGCCGACCTGCGCTTTGTTTAGCGAGTAACATTCCACTGTGTAAACATAAATAAAACTAATCCTTGATTCTATGGGTATTATGTTATAATATTTGTAGTTTGAATAAAATATTTGAGAAAATAAACGTATTTAAATTAAAGTTTCCGCGCTATATCTTTTTAATATATTAGATTAATGTGTGAAATTCCATCCGTATTATATTATCGTATTTGATCCGGACTGACCGAAAAAACATTTTTATGTATTTTAATACAAATATTTATTATCGCCTTGCGACGGCCAAAAACATGGCATCGCAAAGTCATTGCGACCGGTATATAAACATAAATTTACTACACAAATATATCGCGAACACACTAAATACATTAAATTATAATAATTTATTTCCGTCACACATGCGAAAAGAATAATAAGTAAAGTCGAAATACATGAAAATTAATTTATCGAATACGAAATTAAATTAATATATTATATTATATAACACGCGGTAAACATACCGAAAGCAGGCAAAGGTCGCGACGACTACTGTAGAAGGTAGTCGACGGGACCGCCAAAAATCGAAGAGTAGAGAGGGAACGTAATACATAGTCTCTCTCTCTCTCTCTCTCTCTCTCTCTCTCTCTCTCTCTCTCTCTCTCTCTCTCTACCACTAAGCTTAAATGCGAAAACTATGTTAGAGGGGATACACCTCGTGCGGCGAGAGAGAGCCGCGTTAAATGTGTTAGGTCGGCGACAGCTATTCCCCTCTAATACATGCTGCACGCATACTTCTGTACTCTCTCATTGAACGACACGCGCCAGCAGTGAATACTGCGGTAGGGGAACGCGCAAGCTTTATACTGGCTTGCGCATTCCAGCATATACAACGGGTGTCCTAAACTGGCCCTTTAGCCTGCTGGGCGCTCTTATTAAGTCAATATGATTTTGAAATTAAATACCGTCCAGGAAAAGATAATCTACTAGCCGATACACTATCTCGAAAGCCATTAGCAGTCGAAGCCACCGAAATTAAAGTAGAAGATTGGCATGATACATCATAGAAAAATGTGGAGAGTGATCCCGAAAGCTATTCAGATTTTTGTACAAAAAATGGAAGGATGTATAAGCACATTTTACACACCTTAGATTTCAACGATTCAAGCGAAAATCTACAGTGCAAAATTTGTGTACCTAGATCCGAACAAAATAGAGTTTTAAATGAAGTAAACAACGATCTAACGCCGGATATTTGGGAATCACGAAAACACTAATAAAAATATCTAAAAGTTATTACTGGCCTGGAATGCTCCATATGACGGCTAAATATGTGCGAAATTACGAGAACTCCCAAATGTTTAAATCGCAACAACAAACACCAGCCGGTAAACTACATGCAATTCTAGTTGAACAGTGTTAGGATATTGTGGCTGTAGATCTCATCGAACTACTTCCGAGATCAACAAAATTAAATATATGGCTATTAGAGATGCACAACAAATTTACTAAATAGATTGAAATAAAACCGCTCAGAAAAGCAACAGCTGAAGCTATAACGTACGCCGTAAAGCAATAGATTACACTACTTTTTAGCTGCCCAAAAATGATTATTTCCGATAATGGGAGACAATTTATCTCCAAAGAATTTACAACTATGCTGCAAAAGACCGCAATACAGCATAGGAAAACACCACCATACACAACACAGTGTAATCCAGTACAAAGAGCAAATAAAGTAATTAAAACTATGATTTCCCAATATATAGAAAAAAATCATAAGACGTGGGATAATCACTTATATGAGCTACAATTTGCTTATAATACCGCGTCATCCGAAACAACAGGTTTTACACCTGCTTACTTAAATTTTGGGCGCGAGTTAAGAGCACCCGGATCCCTTTTCCAATTATACGGACAAAGTCATAACATTACCGCAGAAAACCGTATAAAAAGATTACAAGAAACAATCGAACTCGTTGGCAGTCAACTGGCAAAAGGCTTTCAGAAACGAAAACGATACTACGACCTGAAACGCCGAAAATGGAACCCCGAAATCGGAGATCAAGTATATAAACGATCTTACGAGCTATCTAATAAAATTGGAGCATTGAACGCAAAACTAGCTCCATAATACATGGATCTCTTTATTATCTCCAAAAAGATATCCCCTGTCATGTTTGATCTGGAAGATAATAAAGGCAAGGTTATTAAACATATACATATAAAAGACCTAGGAGAAAGATATAATAATTTAGATAACATACCGCTATAAAATTACTACATAAGGGCCACCCAGAGGCCCAAGAACTCAGTTAAAATGCAGCACCCGGACAACTAGGAGCTCTGCCAACGATTTTTAAAAGTCAGTATCCCCATCAGGTATTATGCACTCCAATTCCATGCCCTGATTAACACTGGGGCACAGCGTCAGTTCATTCCAAATCCAATTCCATGCCCTGATTAACACTAATGACCACAGCATCAGCGTAGATAAGCAGATCCTGGAAAGACTAGGCGCTCGGCGAATATATGGAGAAACGGTTCTCCATCTTAACAGGAACCCATTATATACCACCGATCCTGTGAGCATCATATCCGCGTATACTCTCAAAGTTGAATACAACTGTAAAGAGAAAACGCGAGTTAGAAATTTTGCCATAATACCTGGACCACTCGTAGAGATTATTTTCGGCATGGCCGAAATAACGAAAATTGGCCACAGAATTCTATTCGATGTAAGAAGTCCAGCTGCACAGGAACGACAGCGAGAGAATAGACGGCTACAATGACGTGCAGAAAGAAGGGTCATCACCAGGCTAGAATATGAACGAATTTACAGCATCACCGAGTCGGAAGATATGAGCGACCAGAACTGTAAGAAAAATAAAATTGTAAATAAAACTAATAGAAATTGTCGAAAAGAAAAAAAGGAGAAAAAGAAAAAAGAGGAAAGACATGAAAAAGTTAAAACTCTTTCTGTTTTATTGTTTTGTTTTTCTTATTTTTTTTATTTTTTTTTTGTACTATATAATAAATGAACTTAATAATATAGTAATGACTCTAAATTCATCTATTTTATACGCGAACATGTTATTAATATTAAATATCCGACCGCCGCTAATATGTGTAATCACAAATAAGATTATATTAGATATTAATGCCCTTCAAGGGAAAATAGAAAATTAACCCTTGGAAGGTTAAATTTAAATTAAAATTAAATTGAAATAAAAATTGTGATCACTGAAAATAAAATCAATCTTCAGTTCTGATTAAGTAGTCAGGGTGAACGCGTTGAATTTCGAAATTTTTAAATGTTTCGTAAACAACTATCTCGGGCGCAGCACGACCTGCTCGTCGCCGAGCTGGAACTAAGTAAAATATTACGTATACCTGTACGTCCGCGCCTAGTTGTGCCCCCTGTACAGCCGCCTCGTCGGCAACGAGAGGGTTGACCCTTACTAATCATCCATGAAGTCGATCCAAAACCTGCGGCTCTTCCATCATCGCCGCGGACCGACGAGGCGATCGTAGTAGCCCGCGCTGCCCATCGATGCTCGAATAACGGGCCTACCGAGGCCAGCACCAGCGCTATTACCACCGACTGACGACGAAAACCGCTTGGGGCTCCCGTCGGTTTCCGCACCGGAGTACAGGCCGCATGGCTTGACCTCGACGAATGATTCGCGCCCGTGGCGAGCATTTATATATGATGAGGAACCCACTTTATTTTTCCGGCTGGGAGCAGTGCAGTATCGGCAATGGATTGGGAAGCGGCGGTTCCACATGCGAATTAACCCGTAAACCGGACATGTTCGATGCGTGACATGTTCGGAAAAAACAATGTATGTATCCACACTTATTTTTATTACACTATACACATACGCTCCACGCTCCCGAAAAAATTTTTTGTATTTATATATTTCATAAGCTATTTTTTTGTATTTATATATTTCATAAGCTCATTCAAGGGACAAGTTTATAAACTCATTATTAGACTATGCAAAACTTTATGATATTTAGAAGTATTTATCATTGTCATAGCGAGGCGTAAGAAACTATAATTTAGTATATTAATGTTGTAAAACATACTTTTTGGTTGTAATTCTAATTCTTTTATAATTTCGTGATATCCACACATTATTTCTACAATGGCTTGATTATTCAAATCAGAGAAAATATGAAGATAGAACTTTTATCTTATATTAAGTAAAATTAACGTTATATTGATTATAATCATTATGAAGTTGGTGGATAAGAAACTGAAGTAACCCGAATGATCTAGCTAAAACGATCCGCAATTTATAATTACTGCATTATTGTTGTTATATTGTCAAAAAAAAAATGTAACGCTCCGTCTCCACTCTGTTTATAATTTTCATTATACTATTAGGGTTCAATTGAAGAGGGAGGAGCGCATCGGGATTGGTAGTCGGAAGATTTAGGTGAATAAATTTAACTCATAAAATTTTAATTAAATTATAATATATAGTATATTCTGTTTAAATAAATAGAAAAAAAATGTAAAATAAACAAGTAAACTATTTATCAATCGGGATCTCCGTGTAGATTCCCTGCAAAATTTAAATAAATAAAATAATAAATTATTATTTCGCTTTTCGAATATTCTATGAATATATACATATATTTACAAAGTATCGCGCGCTAATCCGATTATTTTGGGTTCCGAGATTTCAAACGGCCTTCATCGATATTCTTTCTCTTTCTACTATTTCTATATTTCTGTATAATTACCCGTACGGCCCGGCTCATCTACTTGCACGAAACCGAGTGCGTTTTGACAATTCTATTTCGCAACGACACTCGTTCGTTTTTATATTACTCTAAGGAATGCCTTATCAATAATATAAAAAGGTCAAAATTTTAATAAGGATATATTTAATTCTTATTAAAATAATCGCTTTTAATTGTGTCTCACATAAATTAAATAATTTATTTACTCAGCTAGTTCTATTTACATGACTTGCATTTTTAGTTGTCTGTCTGGCACACAGGGGCGTATTTGCTCCGAATCAATTATATTCTGTCTCGAATTTAAATTAAATTTAAATGCTTTTATTTTGCTGATTTTTTCTTATGTTTTTTTCTAGATGAATTAAACACTACCTTTGCAGAAGTCAGGTGTGCCTGTTCTCCTGAGCTAACAGTTTTTATTGACTCCTTTTTACGAGTAAAGGTGCCTTCCTTCTGCCTCGAAAAAGAGTTTTTCACCAGAAAAAGGAAAGAATTGATCAGTCGAAGGAGTATCGATTTATTTGGTTACTCGAGAGCTATCCTTCCTCAACGAGTACCGAAAGTAAATCACTTTCGTAAAAGGATGTATCGGTCGGAAGTTTTGATTCGTTTCGTTACTCGAGAGGTATCCTTCCTAAACGAGTACCGAAATCGAATCTGCCCCAAGGAAAAGGAGAATCGGTTGGAGTTTTGTCGATTCGTTTCGTCGCTCGAGAGGTATCCGTCCTCAACGAGTGCCGAAAGTGAATCGCCCTCCTGCCAAAATTTAGCGCACTTTTATACTTGGTAAAAGTACGTTAACAAAAATCTGATTGGCTACTGTTTATTTAAAATAAGTTAATATTATTTCTATTTGTTAAACTAATATACGATTAATTTATTCTATCTATTCTACTCTATGTTTGTATTTGTTTGTTTATTAGTCATAGAAATAATTTCGCGCGTATATCTAACTATAATACTAATTTAGACATTTTTCTTTACTTGTAACTCACGTTACAATAATAAGGAAACGTTTTTTTACATTAATAAATAATTTCTATTCGTATTACAGCCCAATGAGATAAATTAAATTTAATACCTAATTAAATCATCAATTTATGTTTATATCAATACTATTTATACAAGTATAGTCGACATACTCACAATTAAAGTAATTTTTTTTTATCTTCTTGAATTTATGTTTTAATCGGGTTGGCTGCTCATGTTGCAAATAATTATAAATTGTAAAGGGATTAAATGCGACATAGCGATGTCATTTATTTTTTTTTATTTAGAAATTGCGTAAATAGTGTGAAGCTGATACTGTTGCCAAAAATTATAATTTGCCGCTTCTATGGTATTGCATATAGACTGTATTAAAATTTTTTCTATTTACATCTTGTTTATAAAGTTAAAAGTTCCCGAATTGAAATTTAACAAGTTTTTCCATCATAAAGTGCTACCGAGATTTTATATGGCTATGAGATAATTATATTATTATATGGTTATTCGAATGGATATTGTTCACATAAGTTTGATCTTGGTTCTTGGCAAAATAAAAATGAAAAATTATGTGTTTAAAGTTCACATATATCACGATCAATTATAGAAATATTTCTTTTTTTTTTTGACATTTATAATTCACAGTGAAGCTAAAATGAAATTGTCCATAGCTTCTTCTTCTTTAAGCCAGATAATCACGTATAATCGTATATATGTTATGTATTATATAATGAAAAGTGTGTAATATATTTTTTTTCGAGGTTTTGGATTTTTATTACAGTTTATTTATTGTCGTTATTATCATTCATTATTAGTATTATTAGCATTATTATTATTAATGATGGATTATGAATTATTATCAATTATTATTAATTATTGATAAATCTAAATTCAAAGATGCTCCGATATATGAGATTTAACATTCCATCGAAATAAAAACTAATAGCTAAAGATTACTGTATGGTATAGCGTTGGACGAAACTTTATGGAGTAGTATATATTTACGTAGAATGATCTTCAAAGTTCTTAAGGAAACATCAGTGTTTATTATTTAAATAAAATAGCAACATTTCCAGGTTAACGACCCGAATTTGAGAGAGACGCGCGGCGCTTCACTCCGCCTGGAAGTGACGAGAAGAAAGGAGAGTAAACATCGGCTAGAGAGGATTGAAAGAAGTAGACAAAGGGGGAGAGTATTTTACAGGATCACCGAAAGAGAGAAGGTGAAGGAAGCGCTGAAGCATGGTGTGATGAAGAAAAGCAGCGGGAGTGAGCTGTGCGTAGAGAGAGAGAGAGAGAGAGAGAGAGAGAGTATTTCGGGTGTTAAAAGAAAAGAGAGTAGAAATAGAGAGAAGACTCGAGCGAGGGAAACGAGACGGAAGCTGAAATCGCGCCTAGAAAGAGAGGCACGAAAGGAAGGAAAAGGAACTGGGATTAAAGGAGAGAGTGAAGGCGTAGTAGGTAGCAAAGGATGCGCCGACGAAGGCGAGGATGCCTTTTCGGACCCCTGTGGTGGTGCCACCACACCCCCCTTTCAGCCATGGGTCCGTCATCATCACCGACCCTCCATCAACGAGAAGGTGAATGCGTGCAACGCGCCCAGGTGTCTGTGCGTTGGGTCGGTTCCTCGAGAAGCGGTCGCGCCGGCGATCGCGGTGATCGAGACGCATCGGGCGCGGGAATCGCACGATGATCCGTGTATATAAAATTGGAGCTCTAATAAACCGGTAATAAAGTGAGAGCGACCAAGCCGCCTGGTGATCGTGAAAGAGGAATTTATAATTTTTCTTTATTCTCTTTCCCTTCCTCGTATTATCCCGTCCCACAAGTAGCGATAAATTCTCCGTGATAGGTCGGCAGAGCCCCTCCCCAGAGGAGTTACAGGTGAGTGTGACAATAAAAATTTATTTGTGTACGCGAATTACAAATCAAATTATATTTTGAGACAGTGATTGTTGTTTTTTTTTGGTCGCATCACAAAATGGCGCCCAACGTGGAGCGAGGCCGGCCTTTTGGGAAATTGAATTTGTTGCCACGTGGCGATGCCATCTCGACGACATGTCGGGTACGACCGCGTGCAGCGGAAACGATCATAGTATATCGTGCGGGCGGATGTGTGTGACAATTACCACATGTTTCGCTCCCATGCGACCATTCTTTTCCTGAATATAATAATGACTGAAAATAATAGAGTTAATGAATTATTCATGATTACATAATTTAGAGTACGTTGACAAGTTTAATAATTTTTTTACGTATATTTGTGACAGAAATTTATATCAAATTTTGTTCAACATAAAAAAAAAGAATTTTTCTTAGCCTTTAATTTTTTTTTACTTATATACAGTGACATTTTTTTTTTAATAATATTATTTAATCTAGGAATTTAAGATGTTGCTGCTGCGTCATATATCAAAAAGAAAGGGGAATCTAAATATGATAATTTCCTTGGAAGAAAACTTTTTTCTTTACTTTAAGTAATCAGGATGTCTCCTACAAAATTCAATTAGATTAATTAACAAAAAAGTTTTTTTATTTGAAGTATTCAGATAATTTTTTTAAAATTTTTAAATTTAGATATAAAAATTCGTTCCCAAAAGGCCAATCCTAACATTAGGTATAACCTTTCATAATTTTAATAACTTTATAACTATAAAGTTAATATTTAAAAAAAATTTTTCTCAAAGGCATATGATTCAAGTTATGATATTGAATAACAATGTACACATTTTTATTTTTGTTTTCGTTAATTTAAACAAATTGCAGGAGTTTTTCTACTGCCATGAGGATGACATGCCATATGTAAAACTTTTTGGCGATGTTATTTTATTCAAGAAATGACATTTAAAAAAAAAATAAAAAAATTTTATACATTAAAAAATCATTGTAAGCTTTCTCCTGAGATAATAGAAATATTGATTTGTTATTTTTTTATTATAGAAAAAAAAGAAGAGAGATGGTTATAGATAGTATAGAGATTGTTGTTTCTATAATATTCATACTAATGAAAATGTAAATTATTTATAAAAAAAAAATATATTGTTCATAACTGCAATTGATATTCATTAAACCAGTTGTTCATAACTAGTGCAATCTGTTTGACAGTTAAAATACTTTGGAATTTCTTTATAAATAAAAGTAAAATAATAAAAAAAAAAGTTCTTATAGAATGCATTATACTGTCGAGTAATTGACACTATATATTCCAAAAATCAAATTTTATATATTCTATAATTAAATTAGAATCATTAATTGCATAAAATTAGTGACTTTACTTTAAACTGAAGTGTTGAATTATGAGATATATATAAAATGTTACATAGGGCCTTTTTCAGATTTGAGTTTTCACTCCTGTGTTGAACTAATACTTATAGTTAAAGTAAACTCTTGAAAATTTTTTTTGATAATCTATTGAAATACAATATAAAAAAATCGTATATTACGTTAATAGTATAGATCGTTAGTTTATTTTAGTTGATTTAAAGCAATCAGCTTTCCAATTACCTTTGTATTGTAGATTATTGAAACGAATTTGATTTGAAGTTCCTTAGTTATAAAGTAAGAAAGGTTTTGAAAGAATTATTTTGCAAATTAAGGTATGCTTTATGCATTTTTAAAACCTGATTTTTAAAACCTTTCCTTTTTCTGAGAAATCGAATAGCGGTAGACGTTTTCCATGAATATTTGGAGGTTGTTAACAAAATTAATACTATTATTAATTATAAAGTAATTTCTGTTAAATGAAATTCCTGATTTATTATATAAAATGAGTGTACACATTTTCAAAGTTGTTAAAAATTTATTATAAATTTGTCTTTATTAATTCTAAAGGTATATCTGAAGCATTAATTCCTTATGATTTCTCGATTTTTAGCTTCAGATTTAGAAGGTAAACTATGTTTTAAAATTAATAAAGAAAAATATGTTTTGATTTGATTAGTTAACAAAATTCAAAGTTTCTTTTTACAGCAATCACATAAATTTGTTAAACTTTTTAAAATTCAATAATAAACCAAACATGAATACTATAAAACAATAAATTATGTAACAATTGAATTAAAGTTCACTGGAGTATATTAAAAATTCAATCTTATTTTGAAATAAGATCAATATTTTTTTCCATATGCCTATATGGATTGACAGTTAGAACACATCAATGTGATTCTAAACGCGAAAGAGCATATACCGTTTATCTCCCATACACGTGCACCTTCTTTTTCGTCCGCCATCCTGCCTCCATTTGACGATTCCGGACGACAAAGTAGATCACGTTTCGAATGGGATCATCGTATCTGGGAAGTAGTCTGAAACGGAGATCAGACCTGAAGACTAGACCAGAAATGACCATGGCGTCTGAAGAACAGAACACGAACGACATAGGCTTGATGCAACTGTTGGACCAAGCATTCGAGCTATATGATGAGTCACGCCGCCTGAACGAAGGTCAGTTGGCGAACGCATTGAAAAATATCGGCGCTAGTGCGCATGGCCATCGACTAGTCCTGAGAAAGCGTCTTCTGAGTCCAAGATTTCGCCGCTGGAATCCCACGTTGGGCGTGCCTTGGTCAGTTGACGATGAAGTATCATCATCGGCGATTGGAATAACCCCTACGAGGGAACACAGGGTATGTTGCCGAGAACAAAGGAAATCGCTCAAGGTACCGTAACGGCGATTACCGTTACCAGCACTACCAACATTCCGGCGGTAACGACGTCAGGAAGTTTCAGGGTGACAACGGCAGCGCAGACGATCCAGGCGATACCCGGAATAATTATAACCATCATAGAGTGAATATGCTCGTATCGGACCAGCAGTCACAACAAGACTCAGGATCTGTGAAATCCCAGGATCTGGCGAGATCTCGACGGTCTGAGGAGACCGGACGAGATCAAACAGAGACCGGGGAGTCCCCGAGGAGAGAGAAAATTAGGTCGTATAGCGTGGTCACTAGTACGGCGATGAATATAGTAGAGGTGACGTCTATAGTTCTGGTAAGACCGACCAAAAGGAATGAGTCAACCGTGAGCGAGCAGAACGTCAGGGAGATGTCGAAGAAATCGAGGAGGAAGAGAATGAAGAGAACGAAGAGAGCAGCAATAATAAAGATTGTAGAGACCATTACAGGAGCCCCGACGGTAGAATCCGAATCACAGAGAGTGGAGAGTTATGCCACACCAGAGAAGTCTCCATCCCGTCAAAGAACGCAGCGTAGAGACAGCTGGCCGTCACCACCGTTCAGGAGTGAACCGCCTCGCAACCCGCTAGGACAAGACAGATGCAATGGATTTTGGAAAAGGTGGAACCGCGGAGAAGACGTTAGAAATGCGCTTGATAGAAATAGAAACCGTGGAAGATTTTACGGTTGCTGTTTCAGTTGTAGAGACATAGGCAATCTCGCGTTGGATTGCCCAAGCACTGTATGCCATTAGTGTCTTCGACGCGGACGTGACATCATCCACTACCCCCATAGCCGTTGGAATACTGTCATGCCAATTATGTGGTATACAGGGAGTAACAGGAAGAGAATGCTCCGAACGTGCTCGTATCTTAACGACGCAGAGAAACGAAAGAACGGGAAATGTAACAGCCCCGCGATCTCCGAACTACCCTTAATACGTCATTGGAGCACATGCTAAAATAGACAAGAGGTGCAGAAGAACCAATATAATAGCCGGAGAGATCACTTAGAGAATCGTTGATATATATTCAATAATACAGGAGTCCTGTATGGAGAGCAAGGGGCTGGAAAGGCCGCCGCCTAATTTGTAGATCTGATTGATGCCGGGGAGTCCTCGATACAGCATCGTACTGAGATGTGTGAGAGAAGAAAGCCGATGTGAGGATCGTGAGTAGTGAGTTTTAACCATTGTGTAGATCTGATCGATACCGGGAAGTCCCCGAGGAAGCATCAGACGAATAGTGAGAAACGAAACTATGCTTGTAAGGGAGTAGTTATGGAGTCAAATAGTGTTTCCACCGAAGCGTGGGTCAAACAGTACACCCCCGTGATGTTGACATGGGGATCACCCCGGAACAAATCTCAGGGGGGGCGGAGTTCTAAAGGATGGAGAGCGAGACTTAGGCCAGGAAACTCCCGACGCCACGTCGGACCGAAGAAGATTCGAGATAAGAAACCGTGGTTGAATGAGACCACGTTATAAAGGTGAGAGTAGAGCTGGAAGGGACCATAAGCTTCTTGAAGTTTGCTTCGCGGTGCGGGAACCCCTTTCGAATTTCCGATCAGCTTTTCCCGACGGTTTACGTGCTCGAGACGGGTTCGAGGCGGCGAAACGCGAAGGTGGATGTGTCGGAACTAAACGGTACGTCCCCTCCCCTCGCGATGCTGTGAACCCCAGGCTCGGTCTTTAGGTTTGCGGACCATTTCTGTTTTTATTTTTTTTTCACCTAAATCGTGCAGGTTGATCGGCCACAGGCGGACCACTGCAGCGGCTGGTAGCCGTCGTCACTCTACGGCCTGTCCGTCGAGAGTCTCGACAGGTATCGGTAAGGGCGTTGGTCCGACTGCTGCTGGAGGTCATCGATGGGTATTAAGGGGTGGCGCCTGGGGTGCAGAGGACCGTGAAGATCAAGGCAAACGAGGAGATTGGTCACAAGAGGACCTAGAGGGAAGGCAGGAGTTCGTCGTCAGCAACCATCGTCGCGAGGGACAGTCGTTATTCAAAGATAAGTTAGCCGCGCGGCGCACACCCTACAAAGGCGAACAAAGAAAGAAGAGGGTGAGGAAGAAGAAGACGAGATCCAGAGATTGGAGGACAAAGTGCGGTTTAGGGGGGAGATTTGTGACGAGTGTTTCAAGACGCCCCCACGAGTTGTTCAGAGGGAACAAAGATGATACGCGCGCCATCCCATGACGAGGAAAATCTCAAGGCGTTCGCAAGCGCCGTCGCGCCTTGTACTCGACACCGTCTCCCATCCCCTTACTCCACCGCTCCACGAGCCACGCAAAGCCGCTTGTGGAAGGACAGTGAGGTTAGGTTGCCTCATCAATGTCATCGCATGGCCTGGAGTGCCGAGACGTACTCATACGAGAAAAAAATGAACGATAGTGCGTGTTTCTTTTCTTTGTATCACTCGTGCCTTAAATAATCGCGCAAATGAACTGTATTACAATACGAAGCTAATAATAATACGTTTGCGATACTCCCTTCGCAGTGTAAATCTAAGGTGTACGCAACCTGAATCATTTGATGGACAAGGATACTTTTCGACGAGGATAATTTCGCCATTATTTTCAAAATTGGCCCACGTTACGATGCATTATTTAATAAGTTAAGAAGAAAAGTTAAATAAGTTAAATGAAGACAATGAATCCTAAAGGCAACTATAAAAATTTGATATACAAAAGAAGACAAAAGCAAATAGTGAATCTAAGATAATTCTTATCACGAATTTAAGTTTCGTTAGAAAAATATAGTTTATCAGAAAGCTCTACTAATCAGTCTGTACCTTTATGGATACTATTTAATTAGGCTGCAAATAGAGGGCAGGTGCACACAAAGTCTCCGTGAACTTGCGTCATTTTTTAAAAATCGCCTCTGTGTTTATCTGTTGTTTCGATCTACTAAATGCGTGAATTTTTCATTATGACCAGTGTCATGTATTTTCTTCCGCGGTTGGTATAATCAATAGTAGAAATTTATTTTTTTACTTAAAAAAAAAGTTGAGCTAAATTTTTTATTCATACAAATGTGTACAAAAAGGCGAAAAATGAAAAATTTTTGTCAAAATGACTTGCCTTACATTTCAGAAAGTATTAGTTTTGCTTCAAAATTATTAAAAAACTAACTTTGTTTTCATGTAAATTTTTTCATAAAATTGAAGTAACCTGAAACTCGTAAATGATAAATTGACCAATAAATTTACAATAGCATAAAAAAGTCATGTAAAAAGTTCATTTTCATTAAGTAATATTTTTCAGGTGTTAATACAGTTCAGCGATGTACATAATGCGTAAAAAGCGGTTTGTTATGGTATATATAGGTATTTTGTTAATAAGTATTCGCAATTTAGTTCCCATAATATTCGTAGATTTTGCGAAATTAAAAAATTAATTAAGTAAATAAATTTTTTACGTCCTGGTATAGAGAAACACCAAAATTTAAATTCAAAACCAATTTGTATATGCATTGTTGAAAGATTAAAGAACAATATGCAATAGTATCATAATTTTACAAAAATATTTATTTATACTGACGTGAGAGATGTAAATAAAAAAAAATCTTTTCTGAATTCTTAAGTAATGATCATACGAAGTAAAAAATAACTTTTGGAAATTTTAACAACTGCACAAGAAAACGAAAAACTAGAAAAATTTATTGAGAGAAGTCAAAATGATTGAAATAAATACAAATAAACAATGAAATACATTGTAGTAATTTTCGTCGCATTCTCGAACGGATGACTGTTAAGGAAGACTGCTGTAAAGAAGTTCACTATTTATGGAACTGTTAATGCTAATTTAAGTTTTAATTGTATATCCGAACTTGAAGCTGTGAAAATTCTAAGATGTAATTTCTTTTATAACATTGAACAGGAAAGTAATAATTAAAAATGGATTTAAATAATAAGAATTAAATACGAAAAGAAAACAGTCATTTACAACTGATATGAAGTTATAATTCTAAAAAAAATACATGTGTTACAATTATTAAAAGAAATAAATCTGTTTAAAAGATTCATTTGCTAACTTTTTTTTATTACATTGTATTTTTTATGTTTTATTACATTATGTTTTTTATTTTTTATTACAAATACAAAAACTTTTTATTACAATATTTAATTTTTTTTCAGTATATGTATTTTCTCTCTCACTCTTTCTCACTCTCTCTCTCTCTCTCTCTCTCTCTCTCTCTCTCTCTCTCTCTCTCTCTCTCTCTCTCTCTCTTATAAGTTAAAATAAAAATTTCTAATAAATAGAAAAAAATATATATTTGGCTCTTTATTCTAAAAACTGTAATTATTTATTCTTTCATTTACAGATTTATTATATCATTTCCTAAGAAATTCGTTCTATCTTTATTTAAATACTCATGGTTTATAATCCTTTGTAAAGTTATTTTTTCAACCAATGATGAAAATAATATCGTATATATCCATTCAGACCTTACACAAAACAACATAAACAATTTAAAAAATGAATGCTAAAATATTTAGAAAACAGCTAAATCTCATTCACGGTAAAACAAAAGTTCGCCAGCGTAAATTAAATTAATAAATGGTTTTAACTTTTACTTTATTATAAATTCATTTAATAATTAATTGACATCTAGAATATCTAATTTGTCTTTATGCATGTAAATTATTGTTAAATAGTTTAATCGCTATTCTTACGTTCATGATCGTAAATGTGAAAAAGAGTACTCAATCGCAATAAAAATGTTAGTGATCCAAGGAGAATATGCTTGAATTTGTTCTCAGTATAATTGAGGCATTTTTTCCTCAAGTCTTCTTTCCATGTAATGAGAAATTCATTGACAATTGACATATAAGTGCTGAAAATTACATATAATCGGATCACTTTGGTTGGAACTTTACCGTTTAGTACGTAGCTTTGCTATCGCAAAGATTTCTTAGGGGTTCCTATCTCTGGTTTTCAGAGCTACCAGATACCTTGCAGCGCCCCTCCATGCGTACATGTAAAATATACTTTTTTTACGAACATACTATTTTTCTTCCATTCCCGAAATCACAGGATCATTACCTAATCATCATATTTTCATTTATTCATTTAAAAAAAAAAGTATAGTGAATGTTCATTAATACTACAATACAATTTTTTTTATAATGTATTCATATCAATAAAACAGAATAACTTATATCTAAAATTCACTTATAGAAGTATAGTACAGATACCTTGCGCTTTTTCGAGCTTTGAGTGAACATCTACTGAACATTTTTCTCTAACATATTAGAAATTTTATCCACTTGCAGTGAATTCGCAATCTTTGAGCCTGTCTCAAATTCTAAATTGTAATATTTTCAATACATTAAGACAGAAATGAAAGATTTTATGAACAAAAATATTAAACTTTCAGCTGTTTAAAATACTCAGTCATTAAGGTATAAAACATTTTTTTTTAATATATCTTAATATCAGAAACACAAATAATGATAATTATATCGATATCGATATATCGGTTTCGCAAATATTGATTAAAATTTCGTACACATTGCAAAGAAAATATAGATATGTTTATATGTATCGATGAATATAGTAGATCCATAACACGTTAGTCAATTTTTACGTTCTAAATACATTAGATTTGATACTGGGATTTTTTTATAAAAATATATAATTGTTAAAGCATAAGATATATAGTATAATACACATAAAGCAATAAGTATATCATCAAAAAATATATATTTAAAAGGTTATGGTTTTAAGTTCAAATTTTGCCTTATTTTATTATATTACACATAATCACTTGAAAAACTATTCAACTGATCGACTGTAGACAACTAAGTCTAATCAATAATAAGATTAATATGACTGTGAGGGTTACTAAAATTCTCATATATAATACTTGATCCCTGATATTTATTTTGTATGTTGATGTCTTACTTATGAAATTATGAGACAATAAGTAATCATGTCCTATACGGATGAAACAGCAATTATTCCAAATAAAGACACCTGGGAAATAATTGCAAGAAAATATAAATAATACATTAAAAATAATTATTCTTAATTATTAATAAATCTTAATAAAACTATCAATGCTAGTTCATGACAATTCTAATAATAGTATACCAAAAAAATTATGTATTAAATTTGGGCGAGACTATATAAAAAAAATGATACTATTCAGTCATTAAGTATGATATTTGATTTTAAGTTCATGAAACAAACCCATTGATTAGATAATAACAAATATTTAAATACATAAATATTGATACTATGAATATTATTTATTATGCTCTTTATGAGAATACTTTAACTAATGGAACGATGGCTGGATGGAGCTTACAAAATTAATATAGATGTTTTTCAAAAAACTTTTACAAAAAATATATGCGGTAATATTCATAAATACTTTTATAATTAAATTTCATAGTTTTTTATTATTCTGTTTAGAATAAATTTCAAACTATTATTAGTTCATAATAACATACCTTGCTGAAAATATACATTTTATTCATAGAAATTCATAATCATAAAAATTTAATCGTGATGAACGATTGAAGAGTCGAACAAATTATATTGTTTATATAATACATTTGTCAAATATGTATAATGACCAAAATCTAATGCTTTGTATATTTGACGTAAGTGGTCACATTATGCTGTGTTTATAATAATAACCCAGGTTAAAATAATACGTATATAGAAAGTATATATATAAAAAAAACTATAATTTAATTACAGTACTCTTATTTACACATTTAATAGAGAGTTCTCATTAATCAGGAAAATATTATTTAAAATTATTCCATAAGTAGTAACAAAATATTATGAATTAGCAAAAAACGTAAATATTTTTATCAATTAGTTAAGTACTTTTGACATCGACTAAAAATTAAGTCCTAATTTAAATAGATGTCCCGTGATCTCCTAACGACAATCTAGAAAATTGTTATAGGAGCCTTTCATTATATATAATTAGAACATCGTGACCATAGCACATCATTGATAACAGAAAGATATGAACAAATCAATGCACTCAGTTTTACCATAAAAAATCCAATGGAATTAGAGTAATAGCATAGATGAGATGCTGAAAGTGAGAGAGAAAGAAAATAAAACGGTCAGTTGCTTGTAACTTTTTTGTAACTATAACTGTATGTAGGATAAAAAATTATTATAGAGAATAGTGGTTAATAGTCTATAATACAAATTCTAGTCCATTGATAAAAAACTTTTATATTATTTTCTACAAAATGTGCTGCAACAATTTCACCAAATTAAGATAGAGCAGTTTTTTCAAAAGAATTCTCTAGATTTGATTGCAACGAATCACTGGTGGAATTACTTTCAAGAAAATGAATATATAATTTAAAATAATAGGAACATGAATGCGTCATTTTTTGCATAAGATAGATTTTAGAGTAGGTCATCCTAGTTTAAGTATAAAAATTTTTTTAGTCGAACTTTATTCCACTCAATTACTATATTTTTGAAATATAAAATCATATATTAGCAATCAATTAGGCACCAACATTCCTCATCATAATAGCTAGATAGATAAACAGCTATTCATCACCGATAAAAACCAACTGAAAAGTACATTAAAGTAGATAATAAAATAAATTAGCTATTTTTATGTTAATACTAAAGAAAGATCACTGATCAGATTGCGGTGTAAATGCGCATCATGTTGATAGATGAATATCATTTTGAAAATTATAATTCATAATCTGGATTTCATTCTTGTGCCACTGAAGTCTTGTGTACACATGAAAGGCGAGTTCTCTCAATTCTCATTGCATCTCAAGCAATACTAATTCGTGGAATCTAAAATTGTATTACTGTGTTATCTACAGCTTTTGAATTACGTGTACATTTACTTATGTGAATCGGTAGTAGTCGTATATCTATCTATATATAGTGTTACTAAAGCTGCCCACGATTGATAAGCTTAAAATTTGACATAAATTCAAGAAACGAAGGAGTGACTGTTACGACCTGATAAGAGACTATCGAACCAAGAGGATTATTCATCCTGTCTTCTGTAAGCCAGCTCTCGCTGGCAATGACATAATCCTGTACTGTGTCCCCTGCTTTATTTCTTTTCTTTATGTTATTTAACGTCACTCTACTTTTGCTCTCAAATTCTGGTGCTAGTCAGCCTATGATTTATTTATAAACAAAGTACATTTGTTATTATTATCATTATCACTATCGCTATCATTATCACAGTAATTATCATTATCGCTACTGCTACACTGAAAAAAAAATTTACTTGATTCAAGTAAATCCGTTTACTAAAAATGAATTTATTTGATTTAAATACACATGTACTTCACTGGAATAAATGAATTTAGATTTTAAAAAATATTTTTTTAGATCAGGTCAGCTCATTTTCTTAAAATTCACTTATGTAAGTCAAAGCATTATGAACTTAAATTAAATAAAAATTACTTGATTCAAGTAAATAATTTTTTTAAAATAAATAAGTCAGTTCTTTTGAATTTAACTGCCACGTTTTAAAAGATATTTACTTATACTGAGTTTTTGAGTTACTGAAATCTAAAAAATAGTTATTAGATTTAAACATAACATTAATCAAAAATAGTTATCTAAATTTAAGCAAGTATTTACTTAAATCAGATTAAACTTTTTTCAGACTAAACTATATTTACTTGTAGTAAATAAATTTATTATTTTTTATTTAGAAGCTTCTTGCGTAGCTTTTGAATAAATACATATTTTCTTAAAGTAATTTATATTTCCATTAAATAATTATACTCTAAATTTTTTAATTTAATAATAAAATTAAATTCATTTTAAGGATATTTGAGCACGTGATATCGTATATCAATGAAGTTATGTTTAATATTCATGACAGTATATTTTGTTTTTGTACTCAGCTTCAATCGTGAACTCGCTGGAACCTCAAATCAGTACATTTAATGAACATTTCGTTAAGAAATCGTGTCTTTTGTAATTTATTGTCAAGTGGTTTGATGTTATAAATATAAATAATAGAAAATTATAATTTTTATTATATTTCTTATTTTCAAAATTCACCAGAACTTACATAGAATTTAAAATTTAAGGTAGCACTCTGGTGGAGTCTATAATCTAATAGATTATTT
Source organism: Sycobia sp. Sy_11 (assembly GCA_018907035.1). Lineage (NCBI taxonomy): Eukaryota > Metazoa > Arthropoda > Insecta > Hymenoptera > Epichrysomallidae > Sycobia > Sycobia sp. Sy_11. The sequence goes on along the minus strand of JACCIC010000010.1, from coordinate 2,554,024 downwards.
ATGTCTACAATTACACACTCTTGAGTATCCTGAATTTGATATGCATTTAGATGCGTAGAATATCCTAAATTATTTAGTTTATTACATAACAAATAAATTTCATTTACATCGCTCATAATAATACCGATAATTTTTCCATATGATATACATAGTTTATCAATACTTAAATTAAGAATGCTATTTAGTTCATATCGAGTTCCTTTGTGTCTTACCCATGAATAAGAATAATAATTGAAAAAATCTTTTGAAGGCATTACGTCCTTATATTTAAAAAAATTTTCCAACAAACTCACTTTGTTAAGATTACGACCTTTTGAAATTTCATTAGAAAATCCATTGTTTATTACTAAGCGATAGCAAAACTTAAGGTGTTGTTTCAATGATAAGCTGTAGGAAGGATTTTTTCTGCTTCTAATAACCTTACTTGTTTCTCTTAATGTTTTATGACATGCTTCAAAACGCATACTAGACATATATTTCATTGGGACAAATAAGCGCATAAGTCTTGAGTAATGTACAACATTATGATGCTTTACTTTAAATGAACTCTTGAATAGCTTTCTGTGTAATGTAACATATTGTGTATACAATGCTTCAAATTTCTGAATAATATTTTCATTTATCCTATCTAAAATTGGAATGCAAACGATTCTGCGTAACATTAAATAGAGTTCCCAAAACTTATTGCCAATATTTACCAGATCTCCAATTATTAAATTTAAATTTTTTACTAAATAAAGCATTTCTGAAGAACTTAATATTATACATTCATTTTTTATAGTGTCTGGTAACAAAGTAGGTGGTATGTTCATGTCATTGGATATACTATTAAAGCAACTGATTCTTTCATTTAACATTTTTAAGTCAAAAAAATGTTCATTATTTATTAATTTCTTCAAAATTTTAGCAACATCATATCTACATATTCCCACCAAAAGATCATGCATTGAATCACAAGAAATATTTTTAATAACATGGAAATTCGAAATTTTATTAAAAACACATTCTTCATGTATTACATAGCTTTTGTTATTACAATGTATAGAATAAGTATCTTCAGTTCTTAATAATTCTTTTTTTTTCTGTAATTAAATTTCTTAAATTACCTCTATCCACTGTGCAAATTCGACAGCAATATAATTCATTGAAACTTTTTACATAACCGAGAACGGTGTTTAGACCTAAATTGTCTCCAACTATGTATGGCAAAACAAATCTAACCTTTTCATTTTTTCCATTTACATTGATAACAATTCCATTGTCTTGTAAATCATTAATTTGATTTATAATACAATTAAATATTTTAGAATTTTCAAAATTTTTATGGTGAACGTAACTATGTAGTTGAAATAAAAACGTATTTTCTATTTTAGTAGCATATTCTGCTTGTAAAATATGAATATAACAATATACTACGCCAATTTTACTTATTGATTTATGAGATCCTAATGCGTTATTGATTTCAAAGCCATCGAAGTAAAGAACTAAAGGTAAAATTTTTTCATCTTGTTTAGAAGATATGGTTTTCCAAAAACTACCGTCTAATACAGAATCGATAGTATTATTATTTTTTGAATTTTCTATAAATTCCTGAATTTTGGAATAAACATTTGGTAACTCTAAAAATTTTTTTAAAATTAAAGCTATAGATATTACACTTAAAGTAGCACTATAAACTAATAATTTCTTCTTTTTTTTAATTGTACCATATTTAAGAAAGTGATTAATAACAACTTTCTTTGGTAGTATTAAACAGTTAATGGTCGTTAAGAACTTAAAAGTTAAATGTTGTGATCGAAATACATTAAAACCATTTTTTATAACAGATATAAAATCTTCAGTGTCATTAAAATTTTTAACTTTTTTTGTCAACAGATCTAAACAAATATTGATATATCCTGAGCACATGTTATTTATAACTTCGTGGGCTAGTTTTAAATTTACAGACCCATAAGCATAAAGTTTTGTTACAAATTTCAAAGCAAGATGCAAAACTTTAATATTCATATCATCAATATTAAATTCATAATTAGCATCACTATTGGATTTATCATTTACAATAGGAGTTTTAGTGATTGTATTGTGACTATTAGTATATAAACTATTAGTTTGTTTAACAATTTTAGATTTCTCTATCGGCTTTCCTATAAAATGTTTTTTTTTTTTAAAACGATTTGCTAATGAATAAACGTTGCTGAATTTATTACAACAATCTTTGTAATTACATTGTACCTCATAATTCATTTCAGTACTATGTATAACTTTAATATGTGTCATTAACAACTCGATGGATAAAAAATGTATTTCACAAAAAAAAAACAATAATATATGTTTATATAATAAGTTGCAGTAATTAACGTAATATCCAAATGAATAACAATAATAAAGTTTTTAAAAGAACACTTAACCACTTATATTTTCCTTTATGTATTCTATATATTACTACATCTAGAACGATTAATATCTAAATTAATATGGAATTATTGTTGAAATTCGACTTTTAATTGGAAAACAAATTGAAAAAAAAATTGAAAATAAAATATACATATTTTTATGTATTTAAATGATAGAAATGTTATCATCCGACAAATAATTATCTTCTTCTACAGTTCTAAAAGTTTGTGCACGTAACTGCGCTGAATTCCTCTCTTCTAATTTCTTTAAAACATGTTGAATTGGAATTATATTTTTATCAAATGGCGTATTGAATTGATAAATTCCTTTTTGTATTAAAAACCATAAATGCGCAGAAGCAAGCGGATACTCTAAATTGAATACGTGAAAGCTTTTAAAGCATAAATCTAGCCCTTCTATAACACTTGAACTTAAGTAAAGCACATTATTTATACTAACATAAATTTCTTTAATAAAGTCAACAGATCCTACAATAATTATGTACGGTTGAATGCATACTTTTAACCTTGCTGCTGCCTCTTTTGCCTTCTTCCGGTTCATTTCTATATCACCAGTGGTCTGAAAATATATACAAATAAAATACCTTTACAAAATAAAAACATTGAATATGTAAATTAACATGCAATATTCCAAAAAAGAATGTAATCAGTATATTCCATTCCTAAAAAAATTATGAATAAAAAAAATACTAACACTTATAAACTGTATCATGCTATCTTTCGCCAAACCGATAGAAGGTTTGAAAAATTTCCCGTCAATTTTTTTTTTTGTTTTGGTGGATATAAAAGAGAAAGTAAAAGCAAGCTTAAGACGACTTTAGAATCTGAAATTTATTTTAAAATTATTTGACAAATGTTATTATATGTAATTATATAATGGCAATTATGTTATTAACTAAGATTATTTAAAAAATTATAACTTTCCATATATTTACCAATTTCGGCAACTGAATCTATTTTTTCCTCGTATGACTTAGCAGTATCATCTTTGGATGATATACTTGAGACTCTTTACAAGTTTTATAAAACTGCAACCATTTTTTTTCTTCTAAGCTAATCACGCCCAAATTTAATGCGGAATAATCGCTATTTATTAATTCTGGACCAAATGGATGATCATACAATGGCCACTTATAAAAAATATTTGCTAAATTTAAATCTTTCATCATCTTAAATTCATGTGCTCTAAATTGAGCCGTAGTAGTCCAATGAATTAAAGAGAGTTCCCATGGAGATCTATTATTTTTAATCCACGCTAAACTAAATTTTACATTTATATCAATGGACTCTAAAATTTATTTATTTTGATATATTATAATATTTTGTTTTGTAATAAAAAATTAACTAATTTTGAAATAAAAGTAAATTATATGTAGTAAATACCTTTTTTATTTAAACTACAATTGACAATATTTTGTTTTTCTTTCCATACTACATTTGTTAGTTTTTTATTTTGATATCTTTTATTTCTATACATAGAAATTAGCTTTCCAGAAGCTGCAATTGATTTTTGTGTAGCAGAATCTTTTTTATGTATTGCAGGTATAAAATATGTTTCGACGACTTGAAACATTGAACGAAAAATTGAAACTATATTTTGAGCTATTTCTTTGGCAAAAGCATTATCTAATATATAAATAAAAAAATTAATTAACTACACAACTAAACTATTAAAATAAACAATAATATATATATATATATATATATATATATATATATATATATATATATATATATATTTATACTCATACGTAATAGAACGATTTTTCAAATCTGTAACTATAATATCACAAATTTTAGTTCTTTCATTGCGAGTTAAATGATTCATTGTTTTGTATGCAATCAAGATTCTTCTGCCAGTTTCGTATTCTTCTAATAGCTTGCGTAAATTGAATGTATCTCTATTAATTAATAATTTATTCATTAAGGATACGTTTAAAGATTCATTTTCTTTACAAATCTTTCACGGAATGGAATATTCTAGATCCTGTTTCTAAAAATTAAACATTTCAAGTAAATTTTAAAATTATTTTATTTAAACACATTTCTTCAGCATAAAAAATACTTCGTATACTCTTTTTAAAGACGTATTGTCTGTGAATTGTTTTTTGAAATTAGAATTCCAACATCTAAGAAATATTATTCTTTTCCCGACTGCCGGAATCAATTCGCGAATTAAATTTTCATTTAAGTTGTTCAAAATGCCCATTGTTATTTTATTACCTGAAAGTATTGAACTATTTTAATATCGGTTCTTAAGAAAAGTAATGCTTGCAAGAATTGTATGTTGTACGATTACAATTAATCACTGCACAAAAATACACTGTGCAAATAACCAAAATTTATCCATTACTTGTCGAAAGCGTATACACTGAGCTAATAACTTATATTTGCCAAAAACTTCTTGTGATTTCATTGTTTTTTTTTTGTTGTGAAATTCTATATTAAATATTATACTTACTTTCAAAGATGTTTTGTAGATTTTCGAGCTTCAAATTTATTCAAATTTCCCTGACATCATTGTCAGCCATTTCTTAATCTAATTATTTCACTTTTTCCCAGAACCACAGCCGAGGAAAATGTTGCACGAGACACATGAAAATATCGCTTTGATCGCCTTCGACTTTCAATTGATGATTAATCATGCTCACACGAAACTGCTCTATCGAACGAATCTTGTTTCAAAAACACACATATTATATAATATAAATACACATATAATATGCCGACCTTACTATTCGATAATAAATATCAATATAGCTTCTTGGAAAATCTTATATAAATATTTAAATTAAATAAAAAATAAGTCATTTGTTTCAAGTAAATATTCTCATCTTGGTTAAAAAATTTATCGACAGATGGATGCATGATTTTCACTACACTCGCATAGAACGCGATATTCTTTCGGTTATTATATAAGGGCGCATTAACGATTGCATTACATGAAGCGTTCAAGTAGGAGTGTTCTGTCTTGAGAAGAACGCTGACGACCTCGGTACTGCGGCGATTTAGAATTTTAACCCGCATCGCTTTCGGGTGGAGCGCTACGGATCTGGCCTTGGCTCCGTCTGGGTGACGGGCAACAACGTAAATTAAGTGAGCTACTATCTCACCCCGAATGAGGCCATCGGGGGTTTCCAGTCTGAACTGGATGCCCTTGAGGATGCGGTAAGAGAAATGGAGTGGGAGCTGGTAGCGGCTAGGGATTTGAACAGCAAAGCTCTCGAGTGGGAGGAACCCTTACCGAACTCTAGGGGAAGACAAGTGATGGATATGGTATGCAAACTAGGTATGGTTGTCTTGAACTCCGGATCTACGTCGATCTTTCGGAGACTTGGCTACAGGGAGACCATCCCTGATGTATCCTTTGCGACGAAGATTCTGGCCGCACGAGTGCGGGATTGGCGGGTGATCGAAGACTATACAGCCAGCAATCACCAATACATCACCTTCCGCATTGGTGATGACACGCCCGTCAGGGCGACAGTTGAACGTCGCCCAGTGAGATGGATTGTCGCGAGGATGGATCACGAGAAGTTCTCCCAGGCACTAGAACGCGGACAGCGCCTTCTGGTTGAAATACCAAGGAGCGCAACGCTTGGCGAGCGCGCGAAAGCGGTAACGGAAGCTACGAATGCATCTGATCCGCCAAGCCTGCAAGCAAGCGAAACCGAGGAAATTCGCGGGTCGTGCTCGCCGTCCGACTTATTGGTGGACGGACGATATTGCGGAGCTGCGGCGGCAATGCCTGCGGCTGCGCCGCGTAGCCCAAAGGGCTCAAAAGCGCGACCGTGATGCCGCTCTTAGGATCGCCCAACATCAAACGGCGAAGAAGACTCTAAAGCGAGCCATCAAAGCTAGTAAACGCGGATGCTGAAAAAAGATCAGAGAAGATCTGAACAACGATCCATGGGGATTGGGATATAAAATCATAGCCCGCAAATTAGGCATGTTCCGTAAAAGCATGCCTATGAGCGCGGAAGTGATGGACAGTGTCGTCCATGCCCTATTCCCTACTCATCCCAAACGAAGGGAAGAGCTCCTGGTTCCCGAGGGTCCTGAGACACCGCGTTTCACAAGGGCGGAGCTAGAGAGAGCAGTGCGCTCTCTGAAGAACAAAAAGGCACCAGGACCTGACGGACTTCCGGCAGAAGTGTTGAAAGCGGTGGTACAGAGCCATCCTGAACTCTTGCTTGGCATGTACAACTCGTACCTTCTCGCGGGAATATTTTATCCCTGCTAGAAGGAGGCGAGACTTGTGCTGATAAGCAAGGGCAAAGGATCATCTAGTGCTCCATTGGCGTACAGACCCTTATGCATGCTAGACACCGCCGGGAAACTCCTGGAAAAGCTGGTGAGACCCCGCCTACAGGCGGCGCTTTTTACATCTGGTGACCTTTCCGAGAGGCAGTATGGCTTTCGGAGAGGGCGGTCAACCATAGATGCTATTCAGGAGGTAGTGAAGGCGGCCAGGACTACGGAGAGGGGGAATCACTTAGCCCGAACTGTGTGTCTTCTGGTGACACTCGATGTCAAAAACACCTTCAACTCGGTCAGGTGGACAGACGTGCTGGGGGCACTAGAGAAGGACTTCAATGTATCTAAGTACCTACTCCAGATCATGGGAGATGATTTGAAGGACAGATTCATTCTGTACGAAACCGCAGAGGGCTCTAAGCGAAAAGAGTTAACGTATGGCGCGGCCCAAGGCTCCATCCTGGGTCCCGATCTATGGAATATTTCCTATGACGAGATCCTTCGGTTGGACATTCCGGAAGAGTGTTCGCTGATCGGGTTTGCGGATAATGTGGCAGCTGTTATTATTGTGCGCAATATGACACTGGCACAGATGCACCTTGATCAGACCATGCCCAGAATTCGCCATTGGATGGGTGATCACGGGCTGGAACTAGCGGAGGCGAAAACTGAGATTGTGCTCCTTACGAAGGAGCGCGTCCCCAGAGTGCAGCCGATAATTATTGGGGAGATGTCGGTCCTGACCAAGGTATCTATCAAGTACCTGGGGATGATGCTAGATACGAAGCTCACCTTCTGGGAACATATTCAGAGGTCGGCGGACAAGGCGGCGATAGTGGCGGCCTCCCTTTGTAGGGTCATGGTCAACGTAGAAAGACCACGCCCCTGAATCATTCGGCTGCTACTGCGAGCTGCTGAGTCCGTCATGCTGTACAGTGCTGAAGTCTGGGCCGATGCACTGCAATACGAAAAGTATCGCAGACGCATGGCGGCTGTACAGAGGAGATGCGCTCTTCGTGTAGCGTGTTCGTATCGCACGGTCTCGGAGGTCGCCTCCCTAGTGGCTGCCAGGGTGATCCCGGTAGACCTCCTGGCCCAGGAGCGGAAGTTCGTCCACCAGATGAACAGGACACTTCGCCAAGCCGAAGGGTAGCAGCAAGCCAGAGAGCGTTCGCTGGCTTGCTGGCAGAATAGATGGGAGCAAGATATGCGCGGAAGGTGGACCGCCAGACTTATAAGTCAGGTGGCCCCGTGGATCGGTCGGCAACATGGCGAGGTAAATTACTATCTCACCCAGATGCTGACCGGCCATGGGTACTTCCGCGCATACTTGCACAAGATGGGCAAAGTCGCGGATCCAGGTTGTATCTACTGTGGATCCACAAAAGACTATGCCCATCATACATTTTTTGTGTGCGGGCAGTGGGAGCAACAGAGGGCGCTACTTAGGGAGGATGCTGGAAGGGTTACCCCGGAAGGCATCGTCCCCCTGATGCTTTCCAGCCAGGAAACATGGGGAAGGGTTGCCTATTTCGTTGAGGATATCCTCAGACGGATGACAGCGGACCTTCCCTAGATCCTTCCATTTTTCTGGGATATGGTGGCGCCCAAAGTCGAAATTCCTGGTCCCCTTCCCGAAGTAATGCCTAACGGCGGTTTCCGGGGTGGGGAGTTGAGCCAGGGAGAGGAGGTCTCCTCGGTGCATGTCAGCCGCTTCCGGCTTTCAGCTCTTTTCAGAGCTGCAAGCTGCAAGCTCATAGTTGCTTATGCGAAAACTGAAGATAAAATTGAATTTTACGAAGAATTCTCAAACTTTTCAACATACTTCAAATAAATAAAATAGAAAATTATTATTTATTAACTGTAGATCTCACGGCAGAATATGTAAACTGGAGAAACTATAAAAATAATAGTCGAGAAAATTTTCCTAAAAACTGGTTAGATAAAAACAATATGCATTATAAATTAAATTTCCTTAGTTCCAAATTACCATCTTATGTTAGAGGAAATTTTTTTTCTAGATATCTGATTAATAAATATCTGCCTACAAATAAGAAGTCAGCGAGTAGAAAATAGAATTAAAACCTTTGACTATGATAATGAGCATAATGCTTCAGTCATGGAAATAAATATAAATAACTTAAATAAATTACAGCTCGAAATAGACACAGAAACGTTATATAACAACATCAATCTCACAAATAATCAAATTGATTCAGCTTTAAATCAAATAGAAAATCACATTTAATCCACAATCCCTGATTTTGTACCGAAAACAATTCAAAAAATCTCTAGAAATTATAGCATATAAAACTGTGTACTATAGCTAAGTGTCAATATATATAATATTGAGTGAGAAATGTCGGACCTCATGTATTATATTTGGAAGTTATTTATCTGCTAACAAATTTTTCAGAATTATATTTGAGCACTTTCTTCGGCATTGTTTATTTTATCAATCATGAGTCGAGCCCATCCTATCGACGCCGAATCGAAATATAAATAAGATCTTGCTTTGAATATGGTGGAATCAAAAGAGTTTCGTATACCACGAATTGTTTCCGACCAGTGAAAACACTGAAAGACAATTGTATTGAACCCAACTTATTCATTTGAAGCGAACAGTTCAGGGAAAACGACCATAATATGAGACCAAGTATGAGTCCGTCATTTTCAGTCAAAAAACCTTTGAAAAATAGTGGATGGGAAATTCTGCCTCACCCGCCGTACAGTCCAGATTTGGCACTATCTGATTACCACTTATGTTGATCAATGCAGAACCCTCTTATGGGAATACGCTTTAGTTCAGAAGAGTGAATAAAAAATTGGTTCGATACGTTGTTGGACTCAAAGGACGAGAAAATGTGTTTGGAATTCATAAATTGCCAAAAAAGTGGAAAAAAGTTATAGTTTCAGATGAACGTTATTTTGAATCAAGGATATATAACCATGTTTTCATAATAAAGCCTCATATTTTGGAAAAGAACGTTGGAATCTTATTTATACATCCGATAATTTAAATTATAATTAACACGTTGAAATTCAATTAGCCAAAGCTAAACACACATTCTGGAAACAAAAAGATTATTTTATAATAAACGTCTCTATAGTAAAAGAAAAATTTAATGTTATCAAGTGTTAATAAGATCCGTCCTAACATACGATTGTTCAATATGGTACAACATTCACTGATAGAAAACTTTAGAGTCTTTGAAAGTAAACGCTTAAGAGCCTATCTCAATTCCTACAGATCCCTGTACAGCAATTTTCTAAAAAACATTAAAAACAAACAAATATACGATCTAGCTAACATACATTGCATAGATTGCCATATGTTGAAAGTTATGAGAAAGCACTATAATCAAACAGTATAAATAAAAGAAAATAGTTTAATATCTAGTGTACTTTTTTCTAAACAAATTATTTTTTCAAGAAAAAATAACTATGGGCTTTATTCTCTCCGAAGCTTTCGAATACTTAGATGAAAAAAATTAGATTCAACATAAAACCCATATTCTGATCATTTATCATATAAAAAGGAAAATAGGCTCTAAAATAATATTATAAAATGCAAATCTTAAAGAAAAGGAGACGTGCTACATTTGAGATATAATATGTCAATTCTATTCCGCGATATTAGTGGATTCCATAGTTCGAACTGATAATAGTAATAATCTTATTAATTAAAATTAATAATTTGACTAATATTAGTAATAATAGTAATAATAATAATAATAATAAGATGTTAATTTATGTTTCTGACTAATGCATGTATATTTCTGTCATTCTTGACAATCTCTGTAAATAGATGTAAATATTCTTAGATCTATCGGATCCTAATCCCTACCTCATCCCCCTTGGTACTGAAAGAATATAAATTTTAAATCGTCAACTTTTTTCTCATCAAACATGTATGACAAAAACATCATATTACAAACACTTAAAATACTGTATAAGAGTCATTGCAAATCGAAAACTTGGTAGAAAATGATTAGTCTCTATTAAATTAAGCTACTATATTGTATGACTACGCCATATCGTCACTTTACCATAATATTTATCTAAAAATCTTATGTAAAAAACTTTTTGGTCAATATAAGTATTAAAACGGAAAAATCTATGCCTTCAATCTCTCTATGCCTTCAATCTCTCTATCGCCCTTTCTTTCTTTGTCGATTACTCTTTATCTGTCTCTCGCTCTCTTATTCCCCGTTTCTCCTTCTCTTGTTTCTTTTCTTCTTCTTTCTCTCTCTGGATTTTGCTTTCTCTCTATGTTGCACATAGAAATACCTTACGACAAAAACTGTAGCGGCATCTATTAGTCAGAAATGAACTACGTAACTCCTGCTAAACAATGGAAAGATCTTTGCCGTACAAATCGAGCGGAGTTTGGATACCTCCTTTCCACCCTCTATAGGCTAGATACAGAAAGTATTCTAAAGAGCAAGTAAATGCGTAATCGCGCATGTTGCTATTTTCATTATGCTTTGGCACAGGGTACACGATGCAATATGCCGCCACCGATTTGGAATTCAAGAGCTCGTATTTGCGAAATGCTTCAATCTTGCGGACAACAATTGTACCAAAAGCCTGATGTACTCATCCGAGATTTTTTATGTCGTTTAATTTTATTAGTTGAATATCACACTAAATAACCCTTTATATGTCATAGAGCTTTTCAATTATCTTTTCAATCTGTGAAATCGAAGAATATATTGTTGTGAAGCGTGCTTTCGTGTTTCGCAAAGTTCATGTGAAACCGTTTCGACCACATATACTGTCAGGGAAAGCTGATTTTCAATTAAGGAAATTTTCTTTTAATAGATTTTGAATGATGTATACAGATAGATATCAAAATATATGCATATAGTTATTTCCAATAAATAACAAACAAATTCGTGTACGCGTGCAGTTACGCACTTTCACAAACACTCATCAAAAGAAACCATTAGTTGATAGCGTTGCTGCCGATATTATTTTAGCAAAAGCTATTTTTCTTAAACTTATTCAGAATCTAGGTTTCACATTATGTCCATGTATTAATTGAAATAAACAAAAAATAAAGATTTGATGCGCATTATTAGTTATATAAAATGCAGACAGTTATTAGGAATATCTGTTAGTTTAAAGAGTTTCTGCTGACATTGATTCCGCTAATAATATTATATCTTAAATAATATTATTGATAATTTTACAATACGAGGGTGGATTGCTTTCCGGCTTGACCAAGAAAAACAACGTTTTTAAGAAAATTTTTTTTTATTTCTCAACATAATCTCTTCCAAGGCTGATACATTTCTCATAGCGGTGTTCTAGTCTTGTAATGCCATCTCTATAGACTGATTCATCAAGCTCCTCAAAATACCCATTTTGCAGCTTCGATTACTTCTTGATTGTCCGCAAATCTCTTACCGCCAAGCCATTTTTTGAAGTTAAGAAACAGATAATAGTCACTCGGGGCTAGGTCAGGAGAGGGAGGAGGGTGCGGCATCAATTCAAACTTCACATCATTGATTTTAGCCATCGCAACGATTGACGTGTGCGCTGGTGCGTCATCATGATGAAACAAGATTTTTTTTCTTCGCCAGATGAGGTCGTTTAATTTTCACTTCGTAGCTCGAACGTTGCAATAAGTCTGCGCAATATTAACCAGTGATAGTTTTACCCTTTTCAAGGTAATCAATGTATATAATACCTCTTGCACCCCAAAAAACAGTAGCCATAACCTTGTTCGCCGAAAAAATTCTTTTTGTCTTCTTTGGAGTTGGTTGCCGTGGTCCAATCCACTGTTTAGACTGTTGTTTGGTTTCAGGAGTATAGTGGTGGATCCCAATTTCGTCAACGGTTATGAATCGACGCAAAAATTCGCTTGGATTACGCTTATACAGCGCCAAATTGGCGGTAGAAATGTTCTTTCGAATCAATTTTTGATTAACTGTTAGCAAACGCGGCACCCATCTTGCACAGAGCTTTTTCAGATACAAATGTTGGTGCAAAATATTTTGTACACGTTCATATGATATCTTACAGGTCTCAGCTATCTCAAGCACTTTTAATTTGCGGTCTTTCAGCACTATTTGATGGATTTTTTCGATCATATCAGAAGTTGTGACTTCAATAAGGCGTCCTGAGCGAAGCTCATCAGAGGTGCTCACACGACCCTTTTGAAACTTGGAAACCTACTGCTTAATGGTGGAATATGATAGGGAGGATGTTTCCAGTATTGAGTCCATCTTTTTTTAAATTTCTTTCGGCATTAACCCCTTCAAAGAAAAGTATTTGCTGACAGCACGATTTTTCAGCTTTTCCATTTTTACGAAAAACATAGAGGCGTCTTCTTCAGCGTGCTCTCAAACCTAAACTAACATGGCGATCGAATTGAAACTATAGCTATAAGCTATCTAAGGATCAATCCACCCTCGTATATACCTCAGAATATGTTAATGCAGTTATTTTAAATAAAAATAATCAAATCTGTGTGACCGTTTATCTATACAAAATTCTGAGTGATGCTCCAAAAATTCGTGAGGTGCATGCTCTCCTGGTCATATACTTCTAGCTGAAGGCATTTTATTTCAAATATTTTATAAAAGCCGCATAATATATAACTCATTTTGTTTAATGATAATTATTTTAAATAAAGACAAAAGAATTCCGCGCACTCGTATTGCTCACCTAAACAACATCTTTGGCACTTGATAAAATATCCGTTAGCTGAACTCTATCCCGCATATATTATTTATATATGCCACGGCCAAGAACATGGCCGTGCAAATTCGTTCGAACAAAAGAGAAAATTTACTACACGAATATACCGCGCACACATAAAAGGAATAAAAGTTATGATTTCAAACGATGACTACATCGTGGATGAACTGTATAAACATCTACGAAATTAGATGTATAACACCTTAATAATACATTAAATAGTTTATACGTAAGCTACATTAAAACTAATATATTAAATATCGCGAAATAAATACCGAAAACCGGGCAAAGGTCACGACGACTACTGGAGAAGGTAGTCGTCGCAACTGCCGAAACTCGAACAAGTAGAGAGAGAACGCGATATTAGTCTCTCTCTCTACTACTAAGTTAAGTACAGAGTATGCCGTAGAGGGGATACACTGTGCTCGGCAAGAGAGAGCGCCTTCAATGTATTAGACCGGCGGCCGCTATCCCCTCTAATAAGTGCCGCACGCACACTACTGTACGCTCTCACTGAACAGCCTGAGCCGCAACGAATGTAGCGAACGCGCGAATTCCAGTATATACAACGGGTGTCCGAAAACGAATGCACCCGCTATATTTAATTAAATTAATTAATTCAAATAACTTAATGTACGCACAATATAGAAATATGTATATATATATATGTATAAACTTGTATACATGTATACTATTACTGTGCGCAGCACACCGGCTGCAAAGAATAACAAAATATAAAACAATAATTATTATAATTATTATTGATTGTTATTATTATTATTATTATTATTATTATCAATATAATTATTATAATTCGGCGCCTCGTCCGAAATTAAACGAGCGGCAACGGAATTATCCGATTATTTTGTTATAAAAGGGTCTGCAAAAGGCAAAGTCGACAGTTCGCCCGGTGAACCAACTGCCCCGAAGTTGTTTCACACGAACTCCTCCCGGAGCTAGAACTTTTCCAGAGCTCGAAATAATCCTTACTTTAAAATCCTCTCCGAAATTATTAACTTGATCTCTGTTGCGAGGCGCTCCTCAAAAGACAGACGGTTAATAATTTTACCTCTCCTAAAGTAAACGTGATCCTGGTTGCGAGGTGCTCCTCAAAAGACCAGCAGTATACTTATCCTTACATTTACTTATTTTTCCGAAGTTATTAGCTTGATCTCTGTTGCGAGGCGCTCCTCAAAAGACAGACGGCTAATAATTTTACCTATCCTGAAGTAAACGTGATCCTGGTTGCGAGGCGCTCCTCAAAAGACCAGCGGAGTTAAGTTTACCTTGTTCTATCCTATTTTTAAAATCAACCTGTCTCGTTTCGTTAGTTCCCCGCGTGGAAAATAACACCGGGTATCCGTGCGGTAAATAGCACCGGATATTAGAGACATCGCGGAAAATAACGCGAAATTAGGTTAAAAATATATATATATATATATAGATCTAGTTTTTACTTTCGTATTAATTCTTTTGTGTTTATTTATTTGTTACAGAATCCTGTAAATAGAGGAGTGATTTCATTTTCAATAAATTAATATTTGTTACTGTTATAAAAAATATACTGTGTTCTAGTAAAATTATTTTCCTGAAACCGCCGTCCGATCCCGAAAAACTTCCTCCCCTCTCAAACTACCCTGGGAAGATACCGCGTAGGCTATCCCGAGAGGGACAGGAACGTTACATATACTAAGCGTGTTTTCTTTTAAAATGTATTATTGATAATGTAAGATGCTAGCATTTAGTAACACGAACGAATTTCATGCAAAGAATGTCAACGAATTTCAGCCATACAAATCGCAACAATGATTAGAAATGTCTGTTAGCTTAAGGTTTTTCTAGTGTAGTGCTTTAGGTAGAAACATTTTCTTTTAAAACAAATGATTAATAATGTAACAAACTATGCTTCAAAATATATCAGTATATTTATTTTCAATACATAGAAGAGAAATAGATGCGATCTATACGAATCCATAACTTCCGACCAATCCAGCAGTCGTCTTCCAATGGAGATTATTGCATTAAGAAGAAAAGAAAGGCACCTTTACTTGTGCAAACAGTTATAAAATTACGTACATAGAAGATTGCACCTGACTTTTCTACAAGTAATTGTTAACAAGAGATAGACAAATAACCTGTTTGTCAAATTACAAGAATCAAATAATTTATTTTAAAGAAAAGATGCATTATTTCTCAAAAATAAATTATTATATTCATATCAAAGATGAGGCGATTCTGAATTTAATATTTGATAAACTAATAAACCTTCAAAAATCACTGTATTTATTTTCTGTATAAATGGTACATTTGTATTTAATTATTTATTAAAGTAGTATCAAACTTAAATTGTTAATTTACTTTCAGACGATGAGGATAGTTAATTTACTCTTAGAAGGATAGAAATTAGTTGAGGTATAATTCAGAATGATATAGAATTACTGCAAGATAATCATTTCATTTAAAAAATAAATATATTGCGCAGGTAACTAATATATTTTACTAGTAGAATTTACGTAAAGAAACCAATCAAGATACCAGGGAATTAGAAAAACTCTCACGAAAATAAGCTAGAGCTGACTATCGTATTATTGGAGTGAAGGAATTCACGCGTACTGCAAATAACTACATACATCTTAGCTAACTTAGTTTATACCTATCACAAGAAGCACTTAAATTCTAAAATATTACGAGGTCCTTCGAGCAATACATTACAATATATGGTATCTTCTGAGCCCGGTCTTATATTCGAGTTATTTATAGACGAGTCATCCAAGGTTTACATAATTTTAGCCCTATTGAGTAATTATAAAATAAAATAATTATTGAGTAATTATAAAAGCTTAGTGACGAATCCAAAAGTTTTAGGTTGGGTAGGAGTTCTTCGTTGGACTTCTTCGCCATTACTGAAATTCTTACAAGACCATAATTGAATTTACGTGAAACATCAAAGATTAGCAAACATTATATTTAATTATACTGAATTGAATGATTTATTTCATAATATAAATCTAAATGTTAAATAATATTCAAACTCATAACAACTTTGTTAATTATTACTGTTATTATTAGTATTCTTAAATGAAGACAACATAAGTGTTAACGATTTAATATTTATCAATTAATTCATGTCCTTTCTATAACTGCCTCATATGCTCATCATTAGTAAATTAATTTCTGTATAATATTAACTAATTTACTACTCGTATTTTCAATACCACTATATTATATATTTTATCATGAGCTTATTATTAAACCTATAAACATCAGTCCATACATATGTTTATTGTGATGAAGCATCGAAATCTAACGCACATTTACATACCTACAATGCTTGCAATAAGAATTATCACTTGCGATATTCTAAATTTAAGACATTTCAAGATGAGAAGACAAAAAATTTAAATTAGTAGAATTAATACAATTTATTCGGATACCAGCTCTTAATTGTCAATGTAATTGAATAAATACTACTGATCTGAAAAATTTATCAGATAATAAACAAGTTCTTATATCCAAGTATTTTCTTAATATTTTAAATAAAAAGCTGGATAAATTCGATTCTCTAGAAAATATAGAAAATATGGAAAAGCCTATACTTGAGCATTCGCGAAGATCACTTCGAGATTTTAAAAGGAAATTTGATAAACGTTTCTAGGTATACTACGTTCGACTCTGTACAGCTTAAAGTTGAGAACCTTTCAAGTAAATTCGATTTAATACCTGTAATCTCACAATGAGTTAACAAGATGGAAGTTGACGTTAATAAATTAAACACTACATAAAATGCATTGAAAAATAGCAAATTAATTTACAATAATCTGTTGAAAAACTGAAATCTTCCTCTTCCTCAAAGGATCAATCTACTCGAATGACTTTTATTAAGCAACAAAATGCTTTGACATCTACTAAATTAAACGACCTTGTAAAGTTCCTGTCCCCCTCGGGATAGCATATGCGGTATATTCCAAGGGTACTTTGAAAGAGGAGGAAGTATTTCGGGGTAGGACGGCGGATCAGGAAAGTGTTTTATAAGAACAGTATATTTTAATAACAAAAATTAATTAAATTAATAATTAATAATTAAAAATTATAATATTATATATAAATATATAAATTTATAATAATATAAATATAAAATAATATAATATATAAAAATATTATAATAATTAAAAATTAATTTATTCACGAAGCTTCCTTGTATTTACAAGGTTTTCAAACAATTACTTATGAGAAATAATTTTAGCTGGATGTATATATATATATATATATATTATAGCTACTGGCTTCGCGTTAGTTTCTGTGTCGCATAGTTTAATCGGGCGCAATTTTCCGCACGAGTTCCCTGTACTATTTTCGACGCGGGTGACTATAAAAATACGACCGGTAGAATTTAAAATAGGTTTATTCTAAGGTGAACTTAACTCCGCTGGTCTTTTGTGCAGCGCCTCGCAACCAAGATCAAGAGTTAAGGGGAAAAATGTCTAGTCAGGATCAGAGAACGGCTGGTCATTTGAGGAGCGCCTCACAACCAGGATCACGTTCCCTTAGGGATAGGTAAAATTAATAGCCGTCTGTCTTTTGAGGAGCGCCTCGCAACAGAGGTTAAACTAATAGTTTCGGTCAGGATTTAATGTCAGGATTATTTTGAGCTCTGGATGAGTTTTTAGCTCTGGGGAGAGTTCGTGTGACTCGACTTCGGGCAGTCGGTTCACCAGGCGAACTGTTGATTTTGCCTTTTGCAGGCCCTTTTATAATAAAACGGTCGATTATTTCCGTCGCGGCTCGTTCAATTTCGGACGAGCCGCCGAATGATAATAATTATATTAATAATAATGCTGATTAATAATAATAATTAATAATAATAATATTTAATAATAATCATAATAATTATTATTTACAATTTATTATTTATGTTTGCAGCCGGTGTGCTGCGTACAGTGATTGTATAGACGTACAATAATGTATACGCACATATACTTGTATATATATATATATATATATATATATATATATATATATATATATATTAAGTACAATTAATATTTTTATTTAATTATTTTAATTAAATACAGCGGGTGAATTTGTTTTCGAACACCCGTTGTATATACTGGAATAGGCGTGCCAGTATAAGGCTTGCGCGTTGGCCTACCGCAGTATTCGCTGCTGGCGCACGCCGTTCAACGAGAGTGTACGGTAGTGTGTGTGCGGCGTGTATTAGAGGGGGAGAGCGGCCGCCGGTCTAATACACTTGACACGGCTCTCTCTGGCCGCGCGCAGTGTATCCCCTCTATCGTATGCTTCGAGCTTAAGCTTAGCAGTAGAGAGAGATTATGTTTTGCGTTCTCTCTCTATGCTTTGGTTTTCAGCGGTCGCGTCGACTACCTTCCGCAGTAGTCATCGCGACCTTTGTTCGTTTTCGGTATATTTACCGCGATAATTCTATTAATTTAATTTGCGTTTAGTTATATTTTCGTGTATTATAATAATTTGACTTTACATTTAACTTATTATTCTTTTAGCGTGTGTTACAGAAATAAATTATTATGATTTAATGTGTTCATTGTGTTCGCGATATATTTGTATAAAAAATTATATATCGGTCGCAATGAATTTACGCGGCCATGTTTTTGGCCGTCGCAACCTCGCAAAATCGAATTCATTCCTTTCATCTGATTTAATCATCGAGATATTTGCCTTTGGTAGATCGATTAAAATGAGTGTACACTTTATTTAAAACTCTTAAAAGTGATATTATCATACTAAAGTTTGCATTTTGTATCTTCGCAAAATAGGCACTCAAAGCAACCACCCGATAATTTGTTAAATGTAGAACAATTTTCGATGACATTGTCTGAGCCATCTCATATGGAAAACACTAAAATTAATGCTTCTTTATATAATAATGTATGAATGTTTCAATTTTTCTCACTGCTCATGCAATCTGCTTCGCCATTCCTTAGCTCGAATTGAATTAAATTGCAGATACTAAACGAAAAACTCCAAAAATTGATGTTTTTGTCTCACCATTTTTGGCTAGCTACCATTACCTTCTTACATTAAGCATTCTCTTTTTAACTTAAATAACTTGCTGACTCAAATCGCCTATAAATGATTAATGCTCGCATATTAGAAAAGTTATGAATATGATACTATAATATTATATATAAATTAATAAATCTTTTCATTGGTCTTACAGTCCTATTCAATAAATCGAAAATGATATGAAATAATATCACTATATATTGATATTAATATTAATACACCATTGGTGGGAACAGTCAGATTGCACTTTACTAACATAAAATTTTTTTAGTTGATATTTTATTTTCAAATTAGTCTACGGGGTGATTTTAAACAAGGACAGTCTGATTATCATTATAATTTTAATTTTAATTTTTTATTATTTTTTATATATATTTTTTTTTGATATTGATGTATTAATATTATTGATATTTATTATTATAATTATATATTACATATTAAATGATAATTTATATATTACATATTATTTTCGATTTATTTAATTGGACTGTAAGACCAATGAAAATATTTATTAATCTGTATATATTTTCTCGTATGTGAGGAAATCTCTCTCCCCCTCTCACTCTCTTCTCTTTTTCTCTCTTAATCCTCGCCCTTTCTGTCTATCTTTTTCTCTCTCTCTAACTCACTTTCTCCGTCTTCTTTTACAAAATAGTTGTATATGCCAAATCGTACTGAAGCAAAATTTTTAATGACAAATTATGTTTTTGTTTTTATTTGTTATATTAACTTCAGAAGTGACATAGGCTGTGTTTTTCTTTTAGTTTGAACAAAAGAAATGATTGACCGTAAACTATTATTTTGCTTTAATTTCAGTTGGTGCCACTACTAAAATATTCATGGTATTTAATTTAAAAAACGGAAATATACAATATATATATATATATATATATATATATATATATATATATATTATAAGGTTATTGTTGTTCGTTATTAATTTATTTAAATGATCCTGTGGATAAATGAATTGTTCGATCATACAAACAGAATAAATACATTTATTGTACTTGAGCGGACACGGTCAGGCGATTCGCGATCACAGTATCCCCGTCGATTTTAGCTATTTGCAATGTATAACATTGCAGTAATTATAAATTTTCGGGATATTACGCTTTCCTGAAGCTCATTGTAGTCTACGATGGGCTTGCGTCAACTGTCATGGTAAATCTCGTCGTGGTTGATAGCTGTAGGCTTCGAGTTACAATCAACCAAGAATTTCTTTATATGTTACCTTTTCTGACTAAACAAAAAAACTACACGCGCAATATTAACTACACTAATCTTTACAATATTTTTTTATATAATTTACTTTATACACTTACCACTTCCGGGTTAATTATAGCTTAATCTTATGTTAACTCGTATATGAATCACGACGGTACGTAGGAACCTCTACAGAGGCTTCCTCGTATACGTTCTAAGTTGAATCGCTCGAGCGTCGGAGCCTCTCAACTTTAGGTCTCCTCGCTAGGATCTGCCAGCAGTCGCATATACGAACCGTCATAATCCCTTTCTCGACCGTTTCTGAACCACATGTTTACATATATACATGTTAACAGTATGTACGCTTATTTTAAATATCGACTAGAGTATAATATGAATATAGCGAGACTTATCCAAGGAGGATCCGCTACAATTCACCCCCCCCTTTCGATGCATATGTCTATATAAAATACACATATGTATCGAATACAAATAGAGTAGCAAGTCGAACGATATTTTTCGCAAGATTTGAGATCGTAACATTCTTTTTACTAGTTTTCAATATTACAGTTAAAATATTATGCAATAAGAGTAATATATTTCCTATAAAAATCATGATACTATCTATCGAAGCTTGAACCTTAAAACAAATATAAAGTTTTTTATTATTCCGCAAATAATAAGAATGCAAGTTCCATCGATTAAATACATCTTTTGATCGCATGTCATCAGATACAGAGTCTAGTTCGAAAGCGTTTTCGCCTATTTTTCACCATATTTTGAACGGTCCTTCGTAGATGTGAAAAAATTTATTAATCTGTTATTGTGCTGCACAAGACAAATGAGGAACTCGTATTAATACTAAATCTCCCACCTTAAGTTGTGATTTACTACTGCTTTTTTGCGATGCGCATCGCTGTTTGAAAGCACACTGTAGATGATCATTCGCCACGTGAATATGTATTTCTCTCGCTGAAATTACATTGCTAAGTCGCGGAAACATTTCAAGAATTTTTTCTTTTGTCATCATCAAATCCTGTGCTTTGATGAGTGGTAAAGTTGAGACAATTTTGATCAAAACTAACCTTTTCAGCCCAATTGGTATGATGTTAGCACAATAGGTTGGAAAAATTTTTCCAATCTCACGCATGGTTCACTCGACTAGATTAGATTGCGGATGCCTTATAGAGGAGTATAGAACCTTAATTCCCAAGGCTTCAAGTCATAATTTCCACTGAGGATAAACGAATTGAGTACGATGATCCGATATTATTGTCTTAGGCATGCCTATAAATTTACAGTAATGATTTATGAGCTTATTTAAACAAGCACGAGTATTTTCTTTCTTGATTGGGTATAGAGTAACTAATTTGCTAAATAAGTACTGTATAATGAACAAAAATCTTACAACTCCTATTGATGTTGGTAAAGGCCCAGAGAAATCGACACTAATGAATTGGTTAGGCTCCGTTGCCTTTAGAAACTGATAAGGGTCTTCCATTTTATAATTTATAAGCTTAACTCTTTGGCAAAGATCGCATGATTTTGTAAATTGCTTTATATCTTTACGCATACCTCGCCAAAAGAAAAGTTTATTTAAATAAGAAAAAACTTTATATGATCCAGCATGACCAAATTGCTCATGCGCGGCATTAATCGTAATGTCGACTAATGATTTTGGTAACAGCAATTTCCAGTTTTGTGAACCATATGGTTTGATATAAACTATATCATTATCTATGAAAATGTCTATTTTGCTATTCGATTTTATTCTAACTGTTTTTATAAAGTCATCCTTTTCTTGAAATTTACCAATATTCCGTAGTTCTTGTAAAAGTTCACACTTCGTACGGATTTCTGCTATCGCCTTAATTGAATTATTGTTGTTTGAAGATTCTTTGTCGTCTGATATTGACTTTATACAATTCCAAATCAAATAATTAGCGTGTCGTTCATAAGTATTTTCTGCAAAGTAGCGGCTAAAAAAATCAGCAAACGTATTTTCCAAACCCTTACAGTGACGAATTTTATAATCGTATTCTTGGAGTGCAAGCATCCATCGTATTAAGCGAGCATTGTGAAAAGGCGACAATAACAAAAATTTTAGTGACTTATGATCGGTTATTATTTCAAAATGCACATGTATTAAGTAATATCTGAGCTTTAAGACTGAATAAATGATTGCTAATAATTCCTTTTCCGTTGTAGTGTATCGACTCTGATATTTGGATAAAATATGGTTAATTATAGCTTAATCTTATGTTAACTCGTATATGAATCACGGCGATACGTAGGAA
The DNA here is from genome assembly GCA_018907035.1 of Sycobia sp. Sy_11. Taxonomy (NCBI): domain Eukaryota; kingdom Metazoa; phylum Arthropoda; class Insecta; order Hymenoptera; family Epichrysomallidae; genus Sycobia; species Sycobia sp. Sy_11. The sequence continues at coordinate 2,531,100 of JACCIC010000010.1, read as the reverse complement.
CCTTTACAATGGCTTTCTCGTAGACGTTCTAAGTTTAGTTGCTCGAGCGTCGGAGCCTCTCAACTTTAGGCCTCCTCGCTAGGATCTGCCAGCAGTCGCATATACGAACCGTCATAATGCCTTCCTCGACCGTTTCACAACCACCTGCTTACATATATACATGTTGACAGTATGTACGCTTATTTTGAATATCGACTATAGTATAGTATGAATATAGCGAGACTTAGACAAGGAGGATCCGCTACAATATATATATATATATATATATATATATATATATATATATATATATATATAATGTATTTCAAAAACGGTTTCTATAGAAAATATTGTATTGGCATGTACGGGCGATTGAATACGATATTCTGGTGCCTCAGAACGATACCTACTGGAAGTTTTGTGCTCGGATAATAGAATGCGATGTATAAGTGTTTACGGGGAGTATTGTGTTTAGCCGGTAAGAAACGATGTCTAGCGTCCTAAGGACATCTTCTACATATATTTTAATGATCTGACGGTAAAATACAATGTCCAAGTTTTGGAACGATTTCTACGGGGAGATTCGTGTTTGAACGGTAGAATACGTACCTTTGAATACTTTCTACGCAGAGTTGTGTGTTTGGACGATAGAAGACAATATCCGGATATGACGGGACGACGTCTATGAAAAGATTCGTATTCTATAATTTGAATACCTAAACTACCAGTAGTAGTCGTCCCTGGATATTTGGACATTGGTTTCTACCTCCCTTATAGAAAACTCTCTAATGCAGTCGTACCGAGACATATTTCGTAATTTGAACATGATATTTTCCGTAGGAGTTGTCCCGAGGCATTTTGAAATCTTTTTCTACCGCCCAAACCCGAAATTTTTCCCCATAGAAGCCATATATATTATGCATGCATATATATATTAGGTTGTCAAATATCTCGCTTCCACTTTTTTGCTCTTCATTCAATGCTTTATAAAAAGTGTTTCCATCTAGACGGCAACTTCATAATATCCCTCTCGTAGAAACCCCTCTCCTTATTTGTGAAGAACTAGGACAGCCACTTTTCACAAGCCTCTTTTGAGTCCAACTTTTCACCACCAAGGGCGTTCGACATGGACAACAACAGGTGGTAATCAGTTGGCGTTATGTCCGGGTTATATGTTGGATGCGATAAAGCCTCTCATCCGAACTCCCGTAGCTTTTTACGAATCATCAACAAAGTGTGTGGTCTGGCGTTGTCCTGGTGGAACACTACACCCTTCCTGTTGGCGAATTGTGGACGATTCTAGTCGAAAGCATACGTCAAGTGGTCCAATTGTTCAATGTAGGTGGTAGAATTAAGCGTCTGGCCATATGTGAGCAGCTCATAGTGGATGATTCCCTTTCAATCCCACCAAAAACACAGCAAAACCTTCCTGGCTGTCAATCCAGGCTTGGCCACTGTTTGGGACGGTCCACCGGCCTTGGACCACGACCATTTTCGCTTGATATTATCGTATGTGATCCATTTTTCGTCGCCAGTCACCATCCGCTTCAAAAATGGGTCGAGTTCGTTTCAGCAGCACATCGCAGGCATTGATTCGATCCAAAAGGTTTTCTGCGTCAAACCATGCGGCACCAAACATCAAGCTTTTTCTTTCTTTCAGATCTTCCGCCGGCTGGCTTTTCAATAGTGTCGTTTTCACCGACTCTTAATCGTCGAAACCATTCCTCTGCGGTTCGACGTGATAGCGTGCAATCCCCCAAAATACCATTAATCCCGCGGAACGTTTCTTTATCGGATTTGCCTTTGACGAAGGAAAACTTTAAAATAGCACGAATTTCGGCGTTAGTGAACTCCATGTTTACACGTCTATAACTTTTAAACGCAATATCCAAACTAATCATGCATAGCGTCGTCCTTTATGTAAAGACGTTTCCAATAATGTATAGTATTTCCAGATTCAAGCTCTGTAGCACTTTGTACAAAGCCGCGAAATTCATAAGACAAAAAGGCGAAAGGAAGATATTTGACAACCTAATATTTATATATAATATATATATATATATATATATATATATATATATAGGGTGTCCAAAAAGTCTTGGAACACCTTAATAGTTTTTCAGGTAAGTTGATTTTGGACAAGGTCAAGGTCAATCCAGAAGTAACTCTTGTTAAGGGATTTAATAGTGATCTTGAATTTGACCTTGGGTTTGGCTTTAAAGGTCAACTTTGTTTTTTCAAATGGGAACCCCTCTATTTGACAACGGAAATCGAATACCCTTCAAGGATTTTTTACTTATTTATTTTTAGCGTTACCCAGAAACAATGATATGGACATAGTAAAGTCTGTTCCCTTTGGGGTGCTTGATTAGCGTGAGTCTCCTTGCCTCTCACATTTGATCATAAGCATTATAGACTGCAATTTTTTATTTTAACTGCTCAAATTGACCTTTATCTACTTCTTCACAGTAAGCTGACCAGTGGTAAAAAGCATCAACTGCGTCTTGGACCATTTTCGTAGGAATAAGTACTGATTCATCAATAATTCTTTGCCGTAATTCTTCTAAATTTTGAGGTTTTGTTTTGTATACCCCATCTTTTAAATAACCCCAAAAATATAATCAAGTGGTACGTCAAGTGATCTAGCTGGCCATTCTATAGTACCTCTCCGCCCCATCCAACGATTTAAAAAAACTTCATCTAGGAAATTACGAACGTGTCGAGCATAGTGGGGTCCCGCACCATCCTGTTGAAACCATGTATTCTCAAAGTTGACCCCAGCTTTTTCTCTAACTGCAAAAACTATTTAGTTTTGTAGCATATCTTCATAATTTTGTGCATCTAAGTTACCATCAATAAAAAAAGATCCTATGATTCTGTTGTTGAGAATTCCAGCCCAAACATTTCACTTTTCTGGATATTGTGATTAGTCTTCTTTAGTGCAATGCGGACTATTTTCTGACCAATTTTATATTATATATATATATACCAATATTATCTACGGATTATCATCTGAGAATGCTATATTGTATGAAAATTCAGGATTTTCAATTATGCGTTCCACCATGTCTTCACAAAATTGAACACGACAATGGAAATCATCTTCATTCAACTTACGGACCAGATTAATTTTAAGTAGATGGAATTTGCCTTTTTAAATATGTTATGTACTGACGAGTTTTTAACGTCATTTTCTTGACTAACCCTACGAATAGAATTATGTGGAGCCTCAATGATTGATAACATAACGTTTAATGAAGTCTCTTCATTTGATGCTGAATTTATTCTCTACGTATATCATTGATAGTACAGTGATTATTAAACCTTGTAATGCAACCCAAACGCTGATCACAGTGATCAAGATTTCAAGAATTAATTCTAATACGATCAAGTGTAAAAACTATTGGATTAGTATTTACAGTATCATTTAATCTCAACGAATAAACAGAACATTTTAGCCTTGTTTACTCGACGACATATTCCGCGAGTTGCAAGCCACGCCGAGCGGAGACGAGTGTGGAGAAAGAGTCTTCCCCGGTACGCCGTTTCGGGAGGGCCGCAGCCAGTGTCGGGATTAGAGAAGAATACTTCCCTCTCTTGCCTTTTGGAGCCTGAAGAGAAAAGAGGTCTCGCGTTTCAGATACCGACGGCGAGAGAGCTCTCGTGCGTTTGGAGAATTCCGAAGCCAGGCAGCCAAGAAGCGGGACCGCAAGAAGCCATGGACGTCTAAAGAGCAGTGAGGGTGACCTCATTACGCGTACACGAGAACGCGTTAAGGTCCCGTGTGAGAGGCAGCCCTGCGAAGGCGAGGAAGCGAGAATTAGGCTGAGAACGATCAGCCCGAGACGCTTGCCACGGAGTACGATTCATCACTGAGGAGTGAGGGGCGAGTGGAGAGCGCGGGGTAAGTTCTCCTCTTCACATCTGTTCTCGAGTGAGTATTTCGCGAGATCTACAGGGAGCCGCCCTGGGATCACTAGTGTAAGTTCGATATAGTTTAAGTAAATATCGCGCTGTCTTGGTTTGGAGGATTCGTGACGACACCTTCTCCATTATCCACACCGTGTGGAATTCGCTGCCCTGTAGAGCCTGCCGTGGCCACCTTACTAACGCGGAGCGCGTGTTCGTGAGTGCTGCATAACCGACGTGAATCTGTAAAGCAAGTTGACTATAGCTCGCGCTAAGAGCCGTATCTCAGCTGGCACCCAACGTTAATTTCACCGATTGTATTAGAACTAGGTCAAGAAATTCATGCAATAAATCTTTAATTATTAGTCTCTAGGTAACTGACGTCTCATTATTAGAACACCTATTACCTTCCCTCTTTTCAGGAAGACGCCAGTTCCGCAAGAAGGTAAGGTGTTATACAGATAATATAATCGGCGCAGGTGAACAAATGATCATGAATGACGCCCAACGCGTAGGGCCCGGCGCGGTGGTAAGAGAATAAGCTAAAATCGGGATAATTCGTTGCCGAGCAACCGCGCATAGAGAGTATAGGCGCGAAATTGTGCAACTAAGCCACGTGAGCGAATGCGTGATGCGCCCACATATAGGCACAGTGAGCGTTTGAGTCGTGTACGCATCGACAGATTTGCGTTAGTAGCCCAGAGTCCAGTATACCGGACAATCTAATTTCGTATACCATAAGCCGGTGTTTAAGAAATAGAATAGATAGGATTAGTTAATAATAAATAGATATATAAGTGCATAGTTAGGATAGTAATAACTTAGGAGAAATTAGGATAATAATAGCTTAGTTAGTAGTGAAATAAAAAGTAGTTAAAAAAACAATTAAGAGAAACCGCGTGGATAGAAACGTGCAGCGGAGTGAGAAAGAGAGATAGAGAGCGCGGCTGTGGACGAGACACACAGTCATCCCGGAAAAAGAATTTTTATATAAACTTTGACACAGGGAGTTAAAAGAAGAAATCATCTCTGAAAACAGAACATTTTAGACAGAAAACATCAAAAGGTGAGTGGGATAATTTCATCTTTTATAACAATATTGCTGGGAACTATATGAAAGAGGTGACCTAACCTCCAGGACGGGGATATAGTAGGACTGATTCTACAGCTACTATATAATAGAATATTATATTCCAAAAGAAAAAAAATATATATAATAAAATACTATATTTCCAAAATATATATAATAGAATATCGTACAAAAATATATATATATAAAAGGTTATGCCTTGGATAGTAAACATTTAAAATTAATTTTCTTAAATGATGCTAAATTTATCTATGTAGTCGAGAGGAATAAAAGCTTCCCATTTATTACCAACCTTTTTCTATTGAACGAATGGCACAAGTAAGTTTTAATGATAAACTACCATAATATTTCATATCATTATTTATTCATTTTAAGATCTCTCAACTTGTACAAAATGCAAATTACGTACCTTGCAAAATATAGATTATATTATATTATATTACACTATATAAAAAAATTGCTTTGATGGTGTATAATTAAAAGCAAATAAGAGAATTAGTTCACTCTATACGTGTATTCAAATAGATAATTAATCTAAAAATATTGAGCGCAGGCGTGCATTACAAAGAATATTAAAGAATTTGTATTCTATTAAAATAAGAAGTTATGAAATAAAGCCACTATATATTGAAATGTGTGGACGGTATACCTCATAAGTATTTACTTTTCTCAGATAGAGATATTGTTCAACGAATTAAGATCTGAGATTAATATAGAGCAGAATTAGTATTTATCTGTATTTTATACGCTATATATAAATAGGAATAAAATGTAGATGAATAATACAAATTATAATTTGTGTATTTTTTAAGAATAGTATATTATTCTAAAACCTCATGATCGAGGAAAGAAAAAGTGTATATTTTAAATTAATTATACAGAATTCATAAGATAGCTGGTCTTAATAGTTAGTATGCAAACAAAACAAAAAAAAAAAATATTGGAAACACGTTATTTTTCCATCTCTTAAATTATACACATATCAAAGTATAATACAACATATGACCGTTATAAAGTCTGTAGAATATTAACTATTGATAAAACTTGACTGAAGCAGAAGTAATGTAAGAAATTGTCAATTCGACATTACCATCAATTACAAATAATTGCGTAGTTGCAATTTAACTTGAGGGCAAGGAACACAACAACTGATAATAAGGAGACTAGAATCCTAGAAAAAAATAGAGTGTTACATTAAACGCATAATGAATAATATAAAATTAGCTAAGTATTATAGAGTTAGTATTAGCTCCTGCTAAGTAAATATAGAGCAAAGTATTTTTTTTTGAGGAGGAACATCCTTTATGGATCCTGGGGACCGGTCCCCGGGTATGTAGGACTCACCTGTGAAGGCATACCCACTAAAAAACTACCTCCTCAGTGCATTCCCCTCTACTGCTTCCCACAGCACTGAAAAGAGCTGTGAGTCGGGGCCGGCAGGCGTACACCGAGGAGACCTCCTAATGATGACGTAAATGCAACCCAGGAACCGTCTATGAGGATATTACTTCTGGGCTGCGCCATCCTATTCACCGTTGCGGGCTTACACGCCTTCTTCGATCCTTCGTTTGTGGTGCAGGATGGCCTTGCAAAAATTGTAAATCCTGGACCATTTCTCCGGGCTCTCCAGCATCAGTTGGATGATATTTTTCGGCCCATATGACTCTATATCTCTCCAGAGGCACTCCCTTTCGAGGCGAAACACTCGCACTGAAAAAAAGTGTGAAGCGCATCGTCTCGGGGAGCGCGACAGTGGGCACAGCTCGGATCCGGTACTTTCCCCATATTGTGGTGACAGGATCGAAACCAACCGTGCCCCGATAAGAGCTGCGTGAGGTGGTAATTAGCCTCTCCGTGTTACCTCTGGAACCATGGCTTTAACTGACTGATCAGTTGAGCCATCCATCGGCCGCGCGGATCCCTCTCCCAGCGCTTCTGCCATTCGGTCATCGTGGTAGCTCTGGCCCACGCAGCTGCCTCTATTCTTCTCGAGAATATTTTCATCCCGGTGGACAACTTTCTTTTCTTGTGCTTGGAGATCAATGGGAATAACACATGTGATTACCAGCACCGCCGATTCGGAGACCGTACGGTAGGATCTCGCGAAGCATAGTGCCCTTCTACGCTGCACTGCCGCCAATCTTTTCCAATATTTTTGGGCCAGCAGTGCATCGGCCCAGACCTCTGCGCTATATAGCATGATGGATGCAGCTGTCCTTATGAGCAGACGTCGCTTGCAGGGTACAAGGCCGCCGACATTGGCAATCAACCTGCTAAGTTGCGCTGTCACTCGGGCAGCTCTATCCGCCACTTTTTTATTTGGTCCCAGAAGGTCAGCTTGGAATCAAGCGTCACCCCAGGTACCTTACGGATGCTTTGAGAAGGAAGTAATCAGCTGTCCTGCTGCGATTTATATTCCCTTGCAGAATTATGACCATTTAGCCTTTTTTGACAGAGCCTCGCGAAAAGTCGGACAGGCGCCGAAACCGGCAACATGCCGGCGTCCCTCCGATTTCGCTTTACCTTTGCAGAGAAAACATTCAGGTTCTGCGGTGCAAGCCGCGACCTTGTGCTCTCTCTGTCCGCAACGATAACAAGAGGCGCTACGGTCAGGGCCTTTACAGCTATGGCTCCGCTGGCCATAGCCTAGGCCTTCAGGTTTGGTATGTCTGAGTTCAATCAACACTTCACCCCATTGGGTTTTCCGGACGGACCTCACATCCGCGCCCAAGTCCTCCGGTTTGACCGTTCTGATGGAGCTCATCACCTCAGCGTAGGATTTCCCCAGCGCTGGTTTGATGGCGATCGCATCGAGCTTTGGCCTTTTTTTTAATTTTATTTATTTTCTTTTTTAGTTGCTGCGATTGTTCCTCAGCATTCTGTTCTTCATGCTTCTTCTTTTTTTGTTTTTTTAAACTAAATTCTAGTCCTCTTTCTCTTTTTTGTCCTCATGCTCTCCCTTCTTCTTTTTCTCCTTAGTAAGGGAGATATCCGGGGGACTTGATGCTGGTCTCTTCGGGTTTATCTCTTCTTTCTTGCGCCTAGTTGTTGGGAAGAGGCTCCCCGGTCCGTTCTTCCCTTGTAGTTTGTGCTGAAGAGCATCTACAGGTGCCTCAGCTATTGAGAGGTCATACTTAATATCTTTTTTGATATTAGGTTGGCTCTTCATCGCTTTAATCATATCTTTGAGCGGCTAAGCAAGTTGGAGAATAATCTCCAGTTCACTCGACTGGTCAACACGCTTACTCCCGGCCTCAGCTGGCTCTCCCTGCCCCACCATAAGGTGATCTATTTGTTGCTTTAGGCAATCCAGGTATCTATTTGGTTGCTTCATTCCTGCAGATGGTCGGCCTCCTGAACCCTTCAACATTGAGCTCGATGAGGCAGCCCCCCAACACATGCCTGTAAGGGTTGACCCATCTCGGACCATTGTGCAGGAATAGAGCACGCTCTAGTACGCTATTCCTCCTCCATCCTCTCGAGCTTCGCACCTCAACAATAAGGTGTTTCACTCTCTGGAGAAACATCGGAGGTAATCGCGCACCGAATGCACTCGCCAAAGCCGATTGACTAGATCTGGCAAGGATTTATCCTCCCGTCTTGCCGTCAGCAGGAACCAAAGATGTTTCGGGTCACCCAGCACGATCCAGGTGTACACCTCGACACCCAGGATCTCCTTTTGGCAGCTCACGGGTCACATCGCGCGGCCAATACGGCGGTCTATCATTTGTTCAAGAGTACCTCATCCTAAACATCATTCATGCAGATTTATATAATTGCCCTCAAGTATTCTAGTGAAACTCCAAAGCTTGAAGTTCACTCAAGCATCTACATTCACTCTGCTAAGATCCCTTTTACAGGGTCGTTCGCTTACGCTCCGCATTTCTTTTCACTCCTCAGGAGATACCCGTTTATAGAGTCCTGAGCGAGTGTGCCTTCCTTCCTCTCTGTATTACTGATCACGGTCTGTTATAGGACCTGCAGCTTTGATCATGGCGGCATGAAAGATCCTAGTCAGTTACCCTTTCAGGTCTTCCAGCACATCACCGCTCCGTGTGTTAACTCATTTACTCTGAGAGATCCTTTTTAGGAGATATCTGCTCAGTCATAAAATGGCAGCTATCTTACTATCATTTCACCCTGACATTCATTGGTAGGGGGAGGTACTCTTTCAAGCCCATCCCCCAATCAGCTGAGAGATGAGGAAACAGCTGGTCTTCTTCAAGGTACAAACAACGGATGAGAGGTACCAATAACGGATGGGATAGAGCAAAGTATTAATTGAAATAATAATATTAATAATAGTAATAAGTACCGGTAATAATAATTATAATAGTTATACCTTCTACTAGATAGAGTAAGCATTTCAAATAAGACTAGAACATATAAATTACAAAATAACCAATAATTCAAATTAAAGTGAACGGTAGCATACCAGGTACACCAGGTACTCTACGAGGTAGAGTATAATAATACTTACATGATTTAATACAACACTGAAGTTGTTGGTATATATAATGATTAACAAGAAATAGCGTCAATCATCAAATTACACATTAGAGGATTTAAGTCTAGGAAATAATAATAAATATTATTACCTTTCTTAAACAAAATTTCAGATATTTTCTAGCAACAACAAAAAGGGAGTATTATTGACATTTTTATTTTATATATTCTTGTATGTTATTGTGCATCTTAGTATATTCTATAAGAAAGACCCAACTATAAAATAAAACTTGCCTAAGCAATTACAGAGTAGGGAGGATTGAATGAACGCATCCACTGAATTCAAGTGTAGCTAATTAAAATTAAAAAAAAAAGGGAATTTTGTTTGATTCTGCCTCTCAGTACAAAGCCACTAGGCTGTCATCTGGTCGAGTACGACCATAGAACCGAGATTTACTCAGAGGCGTAGTCTTAACCGTATCAAGACGCGTGAAGTGCACTGCGCGGAGTGCACCATAGAGTCAAGTAAGACGCCTCTAGTGGCGGCTAGAGGAACTAAGTGGAATACTGGCTCTTTACGAGGCATTGACGCGAGCTCAGAGAACGCGCTCGAAAAGACTTTAAAACGCAATATAACAATAATATATTCGGCGCCGATGGACGGATGGCCACCGAGAAAGCCCCGTTATAAAATGGCGCCCAACGTGGAACCAATTATAAAGTTAACAAAGTATAACTTAATAATAATATTATTAAAATATTATAAATAAGCAAAATCAGAATTGTTATTAACATTTCAAGGAACTTATTAACTAAAATTCAATAAATTAATAAGAAATTTTAGTAAATAACACGAACTAATTAATAATTAAATAGTTTTATTTTAGGTAATAATACTAAAAGTAAATAATTAATGGATTCATGAATTAAATAATAAAAATTTAAAATAATTAAAATTAAGTAACAGGAGTAAATAATTAACTAAAATAGTGTTTAACTCTTAGAATTAAAATAAACAATACTTTATCTACAGGATTCAATTAATGTAAATTAAATTAACTTTAATAAGTTACTTCAAAATGTAATTATATCGAATTGAATAATAACTTAACAAATAAAATTAAATAACAAAAACTAATTAATAATTTAATTAAAAATAAATTAAGCTAGATTAGTTAACAGTTAAATAGTAAATAATAGAAATTTAAGTATTAACATTAAGCAACCATAATTTATAATGAACAAAAAAAATGTTAACTATTGGAAATGAGTGATAAACATTATAGGACGGCACTTAATTATTAAATAAAATTAAATCAAATTAATTACTAAATTATTACAAAATTAATTTTAATAATTAAATAAGATAATTCAAAGGGAGTTGTCAAATAAATTAATCAATTAGTGAGCAATTAAATAATAATACGTATTGATTAATAAACGTATTAATAGATGATAAACAAAGAATAAAATAATGATTATTTAATTAATGAATAAAATAATTAGTAAAATATATTAATAAATATTACCATTGAGTAATAATCAATTAAATAAGAAGAATTAATTAACACAATTAATAATAAACTAACTATTACAAAATAACTTAAACTAAATAAGTTAAGGAAATTATTAAAATAAGTTAATTGGTTCAAAATCAGGAAGGAAAGATGCCAATTAATTAACTAATTAACTAATTAACTAAAAAAGTTAATAATAAATAAATTATTAAAAACTTAATAAGGAGTAGAACCTCTCCTTATTTCTGAAAATGTTGCAGATACTTATTCTTGATAATAATAATTTATTATGTTTACATAAATTATTACCGGAATAATAATTATCTCTGGTTCAAGTAATTTAGGAGAAGATCAGTCCTCGCATTTAAAATAATTATCATTAATGAGGAGAATTCATAATCTTAAAATAATAAATATTATATTAAAATATTAAATTAAATAGAGGTATTTAAATAATTTCAATCGTAAGAGTTTAAGAAAAAAAGTGATTAATTAATTAATTGACATCATGGCCCGCAACATCGAAAATCTTGAGTCGTGGGACGAACCAAGGACCTCCGAGGAGATAGAAGCGAGTCTCCGGAAAAAATATCAGTTTATGAATTTAAGTACCTTACGAGCAGAAGCGGATTGGGTGAAAATTCGTTCTGATGGGTCTCCAAAGGATTTAAGAGACAGAATTGTGAGATTTGGTCTAAGAAAACAGCTCGGTGAAGGAGCTGCTCACTGGACACCATCACTCGATGATGCTCCAAAGAAAGAAGCAAATAATACTATAGGGAGACACTTGAAACTCTGCCGATGTATACTGGTCCTGCAAGTCCCACGCACACGGACACTCTCAATATGTTGTGTGAGGCAGTGGAGCGAGCTGGTGCCACCACGGTCACGCAACGAGGTGAGGTGACTCAGCAGCCCAGCTTGCTGGACAAGGAAGCAACAGATAATCCCGCTCTGATCGAGCAATACCTAAGCTATCTAAGGATGCGATAGAGGAGTTAGTGCTGGTGCAGTTGAGAAAAATACAATGGTATTATTAGGAGTGTGAATAAGTCTTTCCCGTTTTTTGTAAGAGATGGCGCCACCAATACTGTGCGAGTATTCAATGGTTACATATGTCATAATCAAAGCTTATTCATATGTCAACAATTCCATACTAACACATTAGTTAAAATTTTTTCGCATCATAAATTTTTGATATCGTGAAAATGTCGAAATTTGAGCCGAGTCGACGTCATTTGCGGGAAGTTTCACTTTATTGGTTCAATTTGAAGAAATCTGCTGCCGAGACGCATCGATTGCTTCAGGAGGCTTATGGAGAAGGTTGTGTCGATGATTCAAGTGTTCGCGGATGGTTTCGACGCTTCAAAAGAATGGAAGTGGATTGGAAAAGAAGAATGGAATGGAAGTGCTGGCCTGGCTGACCAGCACTTCCATTCCTACGAGGAAGCCAAAAAATGGGTGGATGACTGGATAGAGGCCAAACCGGTCGAATTTTTTCGCAACGGGATTCGTATGTTGCCAGAAAGATGGGAAAAAGTTGTAGCTAGCGATGGCCAATACTTCCAATAATTCATTTGTAACCATTTTTTCACAATAAAGGCTCAAAATTTGAAAAAAAACGGGAAAGACTTATTCACATACCTGATACAAGGAAGAATGACCCCTTCCCCAATATGGATGCTCTACTGAACAATCTTGAAGACGCGCGATATCTCTCCAAGATTGATCTGTCGCAGGCATACCATCAGATACTATTGTCAGCAGAAAGTAAGGAGGTCATGGCTAGTACTGCCGGCTGCCGTACGGATTGACCAATGCATCAGCTAGTTTTCAGCGAGCCATCGATAAGATCTTCGGGCCAGAGTGGCCTGAAATGTTCGTGTACATGGATGATATCATCCTGGCCAAGAACACCTTTGAGGAACACCTGGACCTGCTACACGGTGTGCTCCAAAAACGAAACTACCACTGGTTGCAGGTCAATCGAGAGAAATAAAAATTCTGCTGCCCCCAAGTCAAATAATTTGGCTATATAGTAGATCAGTGAGGCCTCAAAACGGACCCAGATAAGGTCGTCCGAGTACTGGACTATCCCCCGCCAAGAATTTATTCCCACTCTGGTAGAGATAAAGCTGCCTCTGACCGTGCTGTTGAAGAAGGATATGAAATGGTATTGGGGTCCGGAGCAACAGGAGGCATTCGAAACTCTCCGTATTAAACTCGCGCAAGCCCCTGTGCTGGCCAAGCCAACACAAAATAACCCATTCGTCCTTCAAACAGACGCGAGCCAGTACGCGCCAGGTACCGTATTATGTCAGGAAATAGAGGGGGAGAGACATCCGATCGCCTACTCTAGTTGCACGTTGACTAAGGCTAAGGTCAACTATACTGTGACAAAGAAGTTTAGCGGCTACCTGCTGGGAGAAAAATTTAAGGTTATAACGGACCATAGCAGCCTGAAATGGCTCCATAACCTTAAAGACCACAGCGGCCATCTCGCCAGGTGGACCACCTCTCTCCAGGCACACAATATAGAGATAGTGCACCGAAAAGGAGCTTTGCATAAACTGCCAGATGCTCTCTCTCTCGAATTTCTATAAAAGAATCATCGTTAGCCACCATAGAGCAGGTAGTAAAGACAAACTGGCATATGCAGAAGATGCAGGACGTTACTAATTGTTCTGAACGTTTCCAAGATTGGAAGGTGGAGAACAGGGAATTGTATAAATAATGCCCCGACCCCCTTAGCAATCCGCTATGTCCCGATTTGGACAAGTGGAACCTGGTCGTAACAAGACAAAATCGAAAACGGCTCCTCTTTTTGTGCCATAATGAGACCACCGCTTGATAGCTCGGAGTAGAGAAAACTCTCCAGCGAGTGCGACAGCATCATTATTATTGGCCTGGCATGCGGAAGGACGTTACTCGATATGTCAAGGTATGTACCGAGTGTCAACTCAACAAGATCTCGCAGTAAGCTCCTGCCGGACTTGTGGGACACCAGAACATAGAAGGATCTTGGGCAAAGGTAGCCACAGACATGATACATATACATATATATACATCAAATACATATTAGTATTTGAGGACCTATTCAAGAAGTACGTGGAAGTTCGCCCGTTGCGACAAGCTACCGCGCACAAAGTCTTCAAAGCCTTAGACGAACTAGTAGTCTTCCGTTGGGGATGCCCAAAATGTTTGGAAACCGACAATGGGACAGAGTTTGCAAACAAACTCGTCACTGATAGACTACATGAGCTTGGGATAATACAGATAATGATAGCTCCTTACCAGGCTCAGGCCAACCCTGTGAAGTGCATTAATAGAGTCTTCAAGACAATGATTTCGATATTCGTCGAAAAGGACCACCGTGATTGGGATCTGCACCTGACGAAATTTGCATTCGCGTTAAATACGTCTGTCCATTCGTCAACCGGAATAATGCTGGTCTTTTTAAATTTTGGGAAAAACCCAACGCAAATGCCCACAATAAGAGGCGCCCTAATCACCCCTATGGATATCAATAAAATTGAACCAAAGGACGGGGCAAAACGATTAAAACGCTCTCCGCTTTATACGATTTAGTGGCACGCAACTTAGCAAACGCGAACACTAAACAGGCAAAGTACCATAATAAAGACAGGAGAAATATTTCTTATCGAGTAGGAGATATCGTTTGTCGTAGAAATCGAGTTCTCTCATCGGGAGCACAAGCATTCGTAGCCAAGCTGGCTCACAAATTCATTGGGCCATGTCCAATCCAGCGGGTGGTTTCGCCGGTCATATACGACGTTACGGACCAGCAAAGCCAACGTAAAATCACACGAGTTCATATATTCCGTTAATGATAGTAACGAGTACCGATGTTATTCCTCAGCGGAGAGTAACGACCCGAGGATGCAGCCCCGTGAACCCCGCCGTAAGTACTATAAAGGTAAGGCCAAAGAGCCCTACACAGTTAATTTTACCCATCACTGTGAACCCCACCGTAAGTATTATAAAGGTAAGGTCAAAGAGCTCTACACCGTTAATTTTATCTATTCCCGTAAAAATCGCAAAGCTATCAGCAATAACTTTCCCAGCTCAATGGATGAGGGTATACATCCGTCCCGAACTGCGACAAACACAGCCGAACAGGGTCAAGTACATAGATATACTCATGTGTGTAATGATACTACCGATAGAAATATCAGGGAGAGTCCGTTTATAGGGACAATGGGTAAAAACTATCATATTTTTACTTCTTCTCCCTTAGGTTGGAAAAATGATGCCGAATATAGACACAGGCTGAGGCCGAGGCAAGATAGGATCAGAGTTTCCACGGCGGCTGGGTCCGCTAGAGGCCTCGAGAACCGTGTCGACGAATGCACCCGAAGAGATAATTTATCTGGGAATTACAAAATTAGTAAGGGGAATAGACTTTAGCGGTAGAGGAAAAATTAGCAGCCTACGGCATACTTCCCGCCGCTGGACCGCCAGCAGACCACAAGGAAAATGCCCGCTGCCTCTCCAGCAGACAGCTGGGAGTGCTGGAATTGCCAGCAGCCGGGGCACCGTTACAGTTGCTGCCCCCAACAGCAGAAAAACTACTTCTGCTACCGGTGTGGTCGCCCAAGATCGGATATGAGTGTCTGCCCGAGCTGCGCTCCAAGAAGACACCCACAGTCAAAGGGAGAGAGGTGGTAGCATCCGTCGCATTTGTGCAGGAGGCAAGAGGTGTAGGGTAGGCGGCAACCCAATATATTAATATAAACGTGTACATCGGGGACAAAAAGGTGTAGCAGTAGATTAGTCTCGTTAGGTAGTACCGTTAGGTTAGTTTTGTTAGTGTTAGATTCGTTTTGTTAGGTTAGAATAGTTCCGTTAGCATATAATTTCGTTAGGTTAAGTAAAATAACGGCATTAGGATAGTACCGTTAGAATAGTTCATTTAGCCCTAGATTAGTTAGGTAAATTAGAATAATGTTGTTAGCGTAGTCACTTCTATTAGCCTCTAGTTTCGTTAGGTTAAGTAAAACATAACAGCGGTACTAGTTAGAATAGCTCCGAGAGCTTCTCTCTTCGCTAAAGTAGGAAAAGATACGAGTTAACATAGAAACCGATGTCTAGCGCAGGTAAGCCGCGGAATAAAATGCAGGATGACGGGGCCATAGCAGGCTGAAACCACAGTGGCGCGATCGGTTCTCGCGACGGTCTAGGATGGAATATAGATTCCGTACGTGTAATAATAGCACCAGAAATCACTCGAGAATGGAGCAGGGGGATTTGGGAGACCCTTGAGCTCTCGCGGCATCTCCATATACCTGTGCATCTCCGCCTGAGCTCCATTCCATCAGCACTTAACCATGATAGCTGCTTGCAGAAGCTACAATGCACAGACCCGCAGGGGTGGGAGAGATCAACGGCTTATCAGAGAAGCAGGACAATAATTCTCATCTGAACACGGTGAGATCCAAGTCCAGAAGAAAAACGCCACGAGGCAAGGTGGCCAGCTATACAGCCCTAATCAGCTGTACCCTGAAGCAAAGCCTAAGCTCTCAAATAAGGCCAAGCAGAAGAAGAACATGACGTCGAGAAGTGCCGTATGATCATCGAGAAATCATGAGTGAAAAAGACTTTTAGTGATATTATATTAATTAGATAAGAAAATTTTACATAGACTATATATTGACATATATTTTTATTACTATATTAGCTTTAAGTTGAGGATGTTATATATCATTTACTTTTTCTTTCTTTTTGGTTATATCTTAGCAATTTTATGCGTAACATAAAGGATGACAAGGCATCTCCCGATTCAGGCAGCAAAACAGTTGCAAAAACAGATGTTACTTTATTTTTAGTTTGACTTTGTTTTGGTGTCACAGAATACCGAAGCCGCATCAACAATGCATTTATTTTCTTTTGTATAATTTACGCGCCTCTCAGCATCTCGGTCAGAGAATTATGTAAGTTTTCATTTATGCAATTCATTCAGCCGTGGAAATGGTATGAAACCGAGATATGGCGTAGCTTTGTTGCAGTACTAATGATTAGAATCGGAACAGACTTATAAAATGATTAGAATTTATACAATAAACCTTTAATTATTGGTCTCTAGGTAACTAACGCCTCATTATTAGAGCATCTATTACCTTCCCTCTTTTCAGGAAGACGCAAGCTCCGCAAAAAGGTAAGGTGTTTTACCGATAATATAATCGGCGCAGGTGGACGGATGACCACCGAGAAAGCCCTGTTATAATATATATATATATATATATATATATATATATATATATATATATATATATAAAGGTCTATTTAAAAAATGCCCAGACTTTTTAAAAAAAGACAGCAATAAATTATTTTTGCAAAATTCATTTATTTAATTCAAAATAGAGACCTTTCGAGTCACTAGAAAATGTACCACATTCGAGCACCATGTCAAATGAGTTTTTCATGTCATTGACCGGAACCATCTTCAAAATTGAAAACAGAGTTGTTTTCCTTCGGATGTTTTTAGCGTCATAGAATACGTAGAAGTCACAATTTATCATATCAGGTGTTTACGGTAGGTGATTAATCGTGCAAATGCCATTTTTGATAATAAAATCAATCACCAACTTTGATCGATGGGATGCTGCATTATCATGCTACAAATGATATCTCCTACTTTCACAATAGTCTATTGGAACACGACTAATACGGGCAAGCAAAAGCTTCATAATACCAAGATAATATAAAGCATTAACTGTTTTCTCCGATGGAATGAATTTTTGGCGAATAATGTCCTTGGAATCATAGAAAGCCATGAACATTGTTTTGATTTTTGATTTTTTTCAACACAAGTTTTTCGATTTTGGTTCATCGGGGCTTTATATTCAGTACTTTGACGTTTGGTTTCGAGTTTATATATTCACATAACACAATCTGCCATTACCAATAACGATAAAATCAAGATAGTTTGGTCCATTTTGGCTTCTTTAATGATGTCTTTAGAATTTCTTTCTGGAAGTACATAGAAATTTTTAGTGACATGTGTACCAAATTTCCTATAAAAATATTCATTAGTCTTTCAAAGACCCGTCATTTCACACACCATTCATCAAGTCGCGGCGGCAATCATTCTACATTCGATAGTCGTATGTACAATTTTGAAGATATTTTTATGAAGTCAATTCAAACTTCTGCCGGCAACAGAATGAAAAAATTTTCTTTTTCAATTACCCCTTAGGCTCATCTTTCCGAATTGTTACCTATCGCTTCGTATATTAATTGAGTGGGTCTTTTAACACCACTTCGGTTTAAGGAGTGGTAGTTTGAAACCGCCATATACGGCGTTACAATTAAAGAAGATCTTTCGATCTTACTACTGTTATGAAATTGAAAACTGAATTTTCAATTTAAATTTTCCGGGGGTTTCTATTCGACAAATTTTCGTTGATAGTACTATTGATAGTACTGTTAGCGACGCCGTTCCAAATTTTACGTTAAAATATTGATTAATGTTTAAGAAACGTTTCATTTTCAGATGTGCTAAAAGTAGATACTGCGATTTTTACTGTGTCTGGACTTCTTGAACGAAGAAGTTGCATTAAACTTTGTTTCCGGAATCGAATTTCGACTGCGAAACCCTTTAAGAATCAGACTCTGTCTTGTGTTAAATTGGCCAAAAATATCGTTTGATGATTGATTCCGCGTACATAAACTGAAAATGAAATCTAGGTTTGATTATTATATGGTTTATGTAATAATTTAATTGTGTTGAAATTTTTATGAAATTGTACAACGAATTAATTGCACAACGAAAAACAAATTATATTTTAAAAGAATAATTTAATAAAACTTTCAATAAAATATAAGAGATATTATAACAACCATTTCGAAAATTCTATTTTTTGGTGGGAAGAAGAGGATGCATCAATACGTGGTCGTTGACGTCTAATACTGATTTTCTGTATTACTTCTGTCAAGTAAAAAGTTAGTAATAAAATGCCGTGGTGAGATAAAGATAGTATTAATGAATAGGGTACTCGAAGAGATCCGAAAGAAGTATTCCAGAATTGTTACGAAAACTGGAAAACTTGCTGGAATAAGTGTATAGATGCAGGAGGGGACAACTTTGAGGGGGATTGGAGCGATGTACCGTCATTTTTAAATATACTCGCTTTTTTAATTTTGTCGCATCATTTAATTGTCTGACTTCGTACATTGTATGTACGACATATCGTACCGTCAAGAGTAGGCACAAATTTGATTGTACATGGTATAAAACTGAATATTTAAATAGATTAAATTTAGAATCATAATATAATTTTAAAAATAACAACTATACGGAAAAGGATAAAATCTATCGAACTTAATTTTATGACTAAATGAAAGAAAACATGAAATATATTTTTTAAGTATAAATCTAAAAATTCATACAATTCTCTAAAAAACTCAAGTGGCTTAAACAAATTGTACTCTAAAATCGTCGATTGATAATTGGAGACCTTACTGATTCTGTAAGAATTTGATTCAGACCAGCTCAAACCATTGTGATATTTAATATTTAACATTTGGTATATGAAAAGAGTGAAATCCTAATTCCTGATAAAAGCACTTAATTTTTTGGTAAACACGCGCCATGTTAACATCTGCAGATAGATGATTTTGGAATATCAGTCGATCATAAAACGTATAAATACGTGAGACGAGACTTACGGCCATGAAACGACCGATCAATTGTGTATTGCAGCAGAAGGAGAACTCATTGAAGAGACTTAAATTGATTTGAAAAAATAAATAAAGATTTTGAAAATATAATCGTTCACCTACTCTGTTCGTTTTCTAATTCATAAACTCATTTATATCATATTTTTAATATTTATGAATACAAAAAGAGAGATGAGTGAAAGAGGCTTCGCACAGTAGTAATACTAAAAGCATTGACACTGGAATAAGTGAAATTGGGTTGAAAAAGTGGTTCGGGTCAGGGATTATCTTTAAATGGTGTAGATATTAGATATAGAGAAATTACATTTCAATGCTAGTAGTAAACAAATTATTTGCATATTATGATAATATTTAATCTGTGATATTTAAATATTTTTCATACATTTACATTAAATGAAATGAAGAATGATATGTATTAAGATACTAAATATTGAAAGACGGATGTAAATAAGTGTAGGAATTCGGAAATGGATAGGAGGAATAAAAAAAGGATAATATTATAGAAATATTCTATTAAAATTCAGAATGTGATGAATATATATATGTATAACATATATTTCTATAAATATAGTATTTCAACAGATATGAATAAAGTTCTAGTATCATATTAAGTATTATAAGTGTTAATATAACTATCGATATTTTAGCCTCTGATATTATCATAAATTATTTTATACAAATGATTGTTTTTAAATTCTACTTACGGCTTGTTCCTTTAGTACTTGTCTATATTTTCAGAAGGTAGTATTAGATAGCATATTGGAATGAACCATACTGATTTATCTTTATTAGGATTTTCGTTTGTCATACATTTTATTCTCTACCAAATGTTGGTGAATCTCTTTTATACTCACAAATGCTAGTGATATCTTGTGTCATAGACTATCTCGATTTTCCTGATTACTCTATAATTTTATGTCCTCGAATAACCAAATAAAAATTGACATCTCCAAAGGTAACTTGCTGATGGATAATCTACATCACCGTACAAAATTTGGAAGCTTAACTTTTGATATATCTGCGAAAATAAGGTCAGAATTTGTGGAGATAAAAACATGAACTTTCATTTGTTTTGTATGATGGACTACTTTCAAAATATCTTTGTTTGCAGTGGTGAAATTGGTTTAATCGAATTCACATTTTTCAATATCTTCCAATCATTTTCAAATTAACTTTTTCTCAAAAAGTCTCACATTAATGTCAACTTGCGTCCTCAACATTTTCATAAATTTTGTATAAATTTTTGGTACAAATAAATTGTTGGATAATTGATTTATAATTTTGTTGATTCTATTAAAATAATTTCTAGCGGTAAGATTTAAAAACATTAGATATCATTTGGTAACATTCAATAATACTCTCCTTTAATAAATTTAGTAATATTCGATGAATATTTGTCGTAAAATATCAGTTGGTAAATTTTTTGTCTTATATTTCAGTTTCAGACAGAATTATATTAATAATTTTTTAAATCAGCTTTCTCATTCAAATTAATAAATATTTTTTATTGGTCTTACAGTCCAATCAATTTCAACCAAAAATAAAATAAAATAAAAATAAAAAATAATAAAAATAAAAAATAAAAATTAAAAATAAAAATTAAATTAAAAATTAAATTAAAATGATAATGACAGTCAGACTGTCCTTGTTTACATTCACCCCCGTAGACTAATCTGAAAATAAAATATTAGCTGAAAAAATTCTTTGTTAGTAAAGTGCAGTCTGACTGTCCCCAACACCCTTACCTAATTGAAGACTTGTCCAACGTTTCGAGCTCGCTACGGCTCCTCATCAGGGACTAATCTGTAAATATAATGAAATATAATCTGTAAATATAATCTGTAAATATAATCGGTAAATATAATGAATAAACTAAATGCTATGTAAGCTAAATTATATAGTTACAAGAGTCGTATAAAACTATAAGTCGTATAGACCTTGGTTATACGTAAACATTGATATGCGGTAAGTTTTATTTTATTTGTTTAGCATGAAGAAAAATATATTTGAAGCTCATCGTTTTCTCTCAGAAACATATCTTATTTATGCTCCAGATTATAATGTGTGAAAAGATGTGTGCGCATTTATAAAATAGTGATTTTGGCATCGAAGATAAATGACATACGGGATAACCAAAAAAGTTGGAGGATAAAGAACTGGAGGTATTATCTGATGCAGATCCCTGTTAAACGTAAGAGTAACTTGCTGCATTGTTGGGAATAGCAAAGCCATCAGATTTACAAGTACTTAAAATCACTGGGTTTCATCCAAAAGATAAAAAATTAGGTGATGTATGAATAGACATCGAGTTCGAAAATTGTCTTTTGATTACGAATTTTTTTTTGCGCTACAAAAACAAGATTTTTTGTATTACACTATTACTGAAGATTAAAAATGAGTCTACTATCATACTTCGAAGCGCAAAAAATGTGTAAAGATACAATTTTCTTTCAGATATATTTATATTAGGGACAATATTCTTGCGAAATTAACAATTAAAATATTTTCTGATAAGAACTAATTACCGTTTTGATGAAAGTTGATCTTATTAACAAAAATTAATTAAATTTTTTTAAACATAGTAGTCATTGAGGTATCGAAGAGGGAAATTGGTAAAATTATGAAATTACTAGAACCTAATTTGAAGTCAATAAATTTGAGGACTTCTTAAGAAATTTATTGGAAAGATCAGAATTTCAATTGGAAGCAATTACGGAGAAAAAACATACGCTCGAAAAGTATTTATAAAAAAGTAATGTTTCGTCCGATGAAAATCAAAGGGGGGATAGTATTCCATTTTCTACTTTTACAGTAAGCGTACAGTCATCAGAAGAAAAAGTTTATATCTAAGAATTCATACAGTATATGGAAGCCCATAGGCAAATTCTGAATTGAGGATTAATTATGATTAGTATTATGACTAATCAAGTATCCCCAATATTGGCGACCATAGAAACAGTAGTTACGATCACAATGGGTATACCGACAAGCCATTTCATAATGACTACGGTGAGCTCATTTGGAGTAAACGAATCAAGCGTTGAAACTAATTGAAGTGAAAAACTCCTTTTCTGGAGCTATGCCAGCCACCATGTATATGTTATACACCATTAAAATGGTACATAATTAGATTAAATACTTCCGAGATAATACTAATAAATTAAAGACTTGAACAATTTATAGGAATTGGGGAAGTAATTGCTAAAGAAATATAAATAACCAAATGTTAACACATATAAAAAAATATTCATCAAATTTTTGAATTTAAGAAAATAAATATTCCACAAATTTTCCATCGAAGATAGAAATAAAGAACAACAAATTAAGCAATTGTCACGGGCTGTAGTTCCTAGTAGTAGCCATGTCTCAAACGAGTCAGTGCTAGATTCAGGATAGGAATTGTTCAATGAAGAAAAAGTGGAAACCACTTGTGTCACGTTGGTCATTCACAGTTTGTACAAATCAAACAAGTAGTCCAGGATGAAAAATTCGGAATATTCCGTGATGTATTGTAAATAACAGTAATCAAAGACATGAAAAAGATACTAGACACTATCACAAGAGAAAAATGAAATATTCTATTTCTAAAAGGGATAATAATTTTTTATTTGAAGTTGGTAAACATAGCGAAAATAACGGTTTTCCACTACTATATACTCAACATATACTATACGCTACAGAATCGAAAGCTTAAATTAATTTATGGAGACGCAAGTTAGAATTTTCTAGAGATGATAATGAAAATCCCGAATATAAAAATCACATTAGAGAGACGAATATTTCTATGTATCATAATTTAAAATATTACGGTAAATAATTGTAGAAAATTAAAAATTTAAATGAATGATATTTTCTATCGCAACCCCTAAGAATAGATGATTCTACAGAGAACTACGACAGCAGACTTTTCAAAAATTCCGAAATCGTCGATAACTACGGATATGAAAAATTATCATAAACGAATAGGAAGAGATCAGAAAAAAATATAATAATCCGCGGACTGTTGAAAAGTAATAGAAAATATATAGTATCTATCAAAGCTCAAGCGGTCATTCGCATTATGGTATCATAAAAATGAAAACTAATCGAATTCATAGTATAATATTTTCATCAGAATTAATCAACCTTTAGACTGCCGGACTACCTCATATATAAGCCTCCTGTAAATTTGACAGCTACTCTAGAGATATGAGGTGTTTTTATGTATGAATTTTGCACATTAAAAATATCAATTTATAAGGCAAAAATGCCGGCAGTCTAAAGGTTAAGGAACCGATGAATTTTCTGGAATAAAATAACCATCAACAATTGTCTTTCAATACCAATATAACGAACAAATCGGTAAGAAATGTTAATAATAGTCAGTCCAATAATTCTTATCCTAAATTTGATTATAAGCTTAGTAGAAGATCTAAAAAGCAGCCTTAGTTTCGGATAGTTGTGTCCTATAGAGCACGTAGTGATAACCATGCAATTGGTCATAGAGTAAGAGGTAGAAAGCCACCAGGAGGTATTATAGATGCTATAAAATGTAACATCTTTCATGGGATTATCAATAAAATCAGAAAATAGTAATATGTAGTAGACCTAATTATGAGTTTCAAATTTATCGAAAATGTGTAAATTCTTGGAAGAAGTGCGGAAAAGAACAGAAAAAGGAGGTATACATTATCCCGTTGCATCTCAGTCTTAAACTTAGGAGCGAATAATAACATTAACATACAATTAAAGGATAGTAATTTAGTGAAGCAGAGAGGAGTTCACAAAACAAATAAAAGAGATTCCTTTGGAGAAAATATAAAAGATGATAGAAAGCCTTTAGTGAGTAATGGTCTGAGTAATGATAGTATATCTATTATTGATTTAGAAGTATCAACTTCTCCTAAAATTAATTATACGAGATGTATGCGAATCAAAATTAGGAAAAAAATTAGTGATGGTAGAGAAAGCGAATCAAGCTGTGATGGATTTCAGATTATGTCACTTGTCACAGCATTACAATCACTTGTAGAACCCATGAAGGTCTTCAAATAAGAAGATATCGTCTCTTCTGTGTTGACACTGCCTGGTTCTAAGGCTTCTATCCTGACCTATTTCCATCTCGGTCACGTCGGAAATAATCGTACTAACTATGTCAGAATTAGTTAAGTGCAGACATTGATCCATCTGTTCGGGTGGATCCAACAGTTATCGAGTGGTCTACCACTTTTATGGAAATATCCGCAGCTATTAGCAGAACCCGACGATCGAGGCAAATAGCTGTATCTGAGGCTGAAATGAGTCTGCGGGTGGTTATCTCATGTGTCTGCTTATCATCTTTCGTAAGCAACAAAATCGAACTGCTCTATAAAAATATGCAGCCGCGTCTACAAGTTCAGATTCAAACAGTAGAGGAATTTCTCGGTGTGGCGATTTCCGTCGAACATTTAATCAAAGTGAAGGAAGCATTTAAGTTGAAGCTTTATATTGATACGTCAAGCTACAACGTAAAACCGTCGCAGCGCCAGAGCCACAAAGGATGGTGGCACAAAGGAAGTACGGAAAGAGATACACTGTAGTATTTATCTATTGGATGAGATTTCATGGAGTAGACACAAAATAAAGATTTAAAGTGCTGGAGCTGCGAAATACTTGCGTATACTTGCTAAATATGTACGAAATCTTTGGGAAAATAGAATAGGTGCACGTATATCAGACCGTCGACGCCGCTGCCCCTATCCAGCAAGCCCCTCGCGTCGTAGATGTAATATACGTATCGTGAGATATGGCAATATAAACGTAACTTCTGCCGATAATCTATTCGAACGGTGTAGATGTTGAGTACGAGTGAAGAAGAAGCATAAGCGCCCAAAACCATCATGAACACCGTTTGCTTGTAAATAACAAGCGCATGAGATCGCACGCTAAAACTGTGCACAGTAAAAAGTGCACGCGCCGAAGACGGTCGCTAGGTATTTATTGATTGATAAATATTTCGATCTATCTTTTGAAGTAGTCAACGATCCAAAAGGAAATCAAGGTAGTCATCTTGTTTACTTGTTTAATAATTAATGATAATTGCTATGTTATGGTCAATTTCTTCAGAGCATTTAAAGTAATCTTCGATCCACATAGAAGCAAGTCATATATATAAAAAATCCTGAAAAGGCAGTCATTTTCCAGGTCACCAACGTGTCCACGGTCAACCTGGTAACTCTAGCTTCGGTTGGAATTACGGATTTACACCCCGGTGAGATGGAATATCTGGATTAGCTATGAGTTTGCATATTGCAGCATGTGACAAAAACTTTCGGCTGCACGACATGCATTGACTACCAGATTAATGTAGCCTCTGTTCGACCCATTAAGCAAAAATATTATCCGGTTCCGTTCAACATAGAATGCTAGATGCACACGTAGGTTGATGCAATGTTGCAGTTCGAAGAATTGAGCCGAGATACAAATCTATATTTCTATAAATAATTGACCATAATTTACATATCGTCGCTTCTCTATAAAAAGCTGCTTCAATGGAGCGTCCACTTCAAAAAGTTAATATTTTGCCGACCATTTTATACAATATATATATATATTATATATATGTATAAATATATATATATATATATATATATATATATATATATATTTATATATGCATAAAATATGGCTTGGATGAAGAAAATTGTACTTTCGAGTTCAAGCGGTAGAACAAGATGTCCAAGTCTCTCGAGTCGACGTTTTCGGAGAGTATCATGTTTTGACTATACGAAATTTCTCGTATAGTCTGACGCCTGCTATATAGAGTTTTGTGATAGGGAGGTAGAATATAATGTCCAAGTATCCTCGGACGATTCTTACTGGGAGTGTGCGTGTTCGAATGATAGAATACGAATCTCTTCATAGAAGTCGTACTGGCATATCTGGATTTTGTTTCCCACCTGCTATACACGATAATCCCCGTAGACATCGTCCCGTTATACCTGGACATCATCTTCTACCGTCCGAACACGAAATTCCCCGTAGAAGTCGTTCTAAAACACCTGGAAATAACATTCTATCATCCGATCATGAAACTCCCCCTAGAAGTTGTCCCGACATACCTAAACATCGTTTCCTACCAACTAAACACGATAGTCCCAGTAGAATTCGGCCCGAGAACGCTAGCGTCGCTTTCTAACGACTAAATACAATACTCCTCGTAGAAGTCGTTCAGAAAGACCTAGATATGGTATTTTACCGTCCCAACACGAATCTTCCTATAGAAGTTGATTTCCTCATACTCGGATCTCGTTTTCCATCAACTAAATAAAATATTCCTTGTTGAAATCGCCCAGAGACACCTGGACATCGCATTCTATCATCCGAACACACAACTGCCTATAGAATTCGTCTTGAGGCAACGAGATATCGTAATCAACCACCCGTACACGCCAATACAATATTTCTCAGTAGAAGCCGTATTTAAAATATGTATATATAACACGTACAATATAATATACATATAATATATATATACTTTTTATATTTCCGTTTTTTCAATTAAATACCGTGAATATTTTCGTAGTGATGTTAACTGAAATTCAAGAAAAATGTTAGTATGCAGAAGTGATGATATATTTTATTTATATGTACATAGTTTCGAGGTTGGTAAATAATCCTATTTTGCCATCATTTTTTTTTGTTCGAACTAAAAAAAACATAGTCTCTTGTCACAAGTCTGAAGTTAATAGAATGTATAAGAATAAAAATATAATTTGTCGTCACAAACTATATTCAATATGATTTGGCATACAGAACCATTTTATAAGAGAAGGAGAAAGAAAGACAAAGAGATAGTGACAGAGAGGGAGAGAGAGAGAGAGAGAGAGAGAGAGAGAGAGAGAGAGAGAGAGAGAGAGAGAGAGAGAGAGAGATTTCCACGTAAGAGAAAATAAAATTTACAAAAATCAAAAGATATCCATAAGGTTTGAGAGTAATGTCAGATTAACCTCAAGAACAAAAAAGGTAATACCGACTAACGTCACACTTCCTTTAGAATACGAATCCCAAAGTTGGATATGAACATTCGTTTGAGCTGGCCTGGTATTAATACTTTAAGTGGACTGCTTTGAGTTGATGTTCGTGATTCAAGATGCCACCTCGTGGCCGCTGGTGAAATTGACCACTAAAACTGTTAACTTAATTTATTGATGAAAGTAAAATGATTTTCAATAAAAGACATAGCCTATGCCCTTCTCAAGACAATATATAATCTATATGTCAATTTTCAGAACAATCGGTTCAGTAGTTTTTTCGGTTATCGTGTACAAACAAAAACACGCTTTGTCTTTATAAATTAGTATGAATATGATATGATATGATATGATACGATATGATATGATATGATAATTTAACTATAACAATTTAATCAATATGATTGTAAGAAAATCTACGTTCGGTTTCAAAAATTCACTTCACCTAGTTTTACAGTTTGCCAAATCCATAAGAATTGAAAAATCTTGAAATTGCAACTTGAAATCCATTTTTGAATGGTAGAAAAAATTATTTGAGTCACCAGTTTAATACAATTAAAAACAACATTTAAAAACGAAATGTCATTTTTTGACACGTATCACTTTTTTAAAAGAAAATTTTCAATTACATCCTGTACTGCCAAAACCCATCGGATGATTTTAAAAAATCAAAGAAATAAGTTTGTTTTAGATTCGAAAAAAAAGAACTATAACATTGATCAAACTAAGGTAGTATAAAATTTTATTTATATAAAGAAAAGTACAAATTCATCTAGAAGTAGTAGAATCGCTGATGGAATTAATTGCCAAAATAAATATATCAATTTTTACAATTATAAATTAACATTAAAATTTGAATTTGAAATTTCGAAATTTTCTCATGATTTAAATAGGTTAAATAAATAATAGTTTTAAGCAGGTTGTACTTGTTAACGTATCAAAGAGGGGCCCCAATAGAAATTAACTTCATTTTGTTTGCTTAAATAATTAATAATTCACAAATGTATATTAATAAAAAACCAAAACACAATTTATATTGGATACCACTTCTAACAATTTATATTGAAATTTACATTTTTGGCTATATGAAATGGTATATATAGATATATGTTAATTTAAATAATTTTAATTATTTTTTAAAATTAATTTTTTTAAATAAAAATCGATAAGACCATAACTCTACATATATACTGAAAATCTCTTATAATATTAAAATAATTTGATTTATGTTCGAAAATTCAATAAGCAAGGGAAACGTCTGAAAATTGTAGACTTAAACCCTTTTCAAAATTTTTTGGTTATTCTGATGCTTTTATTTGAACATTCTGTATCATTCATGTTTCAAAATAATTATACAATTTTCTTCTTGCATAGAAAAAAATAGAATATTCAAAAAAATATCAAATTATTCTTATAATTTGTTCACAAATTATTTTTAGTATGATTCGACATACAACCATCCTATAAAAGAAGATAGAGAAACAGAGAGAAAGAGAGAGAGAGAGAAAGCATTTTTCACGTGAGAAAAATGAAAAAATATACAAAAATCAAAAGATATCCATAAGGTGTGAGAGTAGTGTCAGATTAACCTGAAGAACAAAAAAGGTAATACCGGCTAACGTCACACCTTCTTTAGGATACGAATCCCAAAATTGGATATAAACATTCGTTTGAGCTGACCTGGTATTAGACAGATTGTGATGACTGTATAGATTATGGAAATGTATATAGAAAAATAAAATTAACTTTACGTAACTTGTTGTTAGTTTTCGAGTTATTAATCAATATTTAACAGCCAAGCAAGAATACAGGATTTGAATTTTCGCTCGAGAAGCTGGAACTAGAAAATACAGGTGGAGATTCTCGCAAACTCAGTATTTGTCTGAAACAACCACCGATTATTCTTTTCGATAGCGAGAAAACTGATCGTGGTGAAAAAATGAGAGAGGGGTCGGAAGAGACGTACATTCGGTCCTTCGTCGCGTCCGATTTCGGCCACAAACTTACACCCGGTTCGTCCAACAATAATAAAACATGCGAATCATGTGTTCGCGTTCTGGGTATCCGATATCGCGTATCGCGCTCCGTATATCATGTACGTAACGGTCTGCCTAAGAAGACAAACATTGATTTTACTCCGAGTAATTTTTACACACACCATCCATATTGAAGATAGAAACAAAAGTGCGAAAAAAAGACATTTCATATCTCTCTCTCTCTCTCTCTCTCTCTCTCTCTCTCTCTCTCTCTCTCTCACTCTCTCTCCCTCTCATAGTCTCTCCGACTAATGCCATATACGTAGTTTTAAGTGTACGAATGGATAGACCGATAATTGCTCCACGACAAGCTATCTCGCTATCGAAAGAAAATAATTAATGCTCGTTTCCGCCTATTTCTTTCGGAAATCGCGAAAGTCAACGTCTTCAGTTTTTAGTGCCAGTCTTCGGCCGAAAATCCCAGTCCTACGTTTTTGATTGGCTATTAAACATTGGTTAATAATTCGAAAACTAACAACAAGTTTCTTGAAGCTAATTTTATTGTTGTATTTACATTCACACAATCTATACAGTTATGCTAATTGTATGTTTATAAATGAAAAATTATAGTAAGAATTTTTTAACATAAGATATGGCCTAACCGAGAAAATTGTACGAACTGTAAGAAAATTGTAAACATGTATTATGTATAATTATATAATAGCTGTCGCAGAAATAAATCTCTTTAAATTTAAAAAAAAAAAATTGATTCTATAAAAAATCAAGACTTTCCTTTCTTCCATTGTAGAAATTTCAAATTGAGTCTCATGATTTTGTGCTAAAATGGATATTCCTTAATTAGTTTAAAAAATTTAATTTTAATATTTTATGCTTATATTATCATATATTGTAGTAAATAACGCAAAAGAGAAAATCCATTAATTGTCTCCAATATTAAACATATAAATAATAATATAAATCAAAAATAGAAAATGAAATTCTTACATTTAAATGATAAAATGAAATAAAATAAAATAAAATAAAAGTATAGAGGTTTTTTAACTTAGTTAAAAAACTAAGTTTAAAAAGTTATACGTTATCTAAATTATAACTACAAGATATAAGGTTTACATTCTACAACGTTTTACAATAGAATAGAATTTGAAGATTTGTATTTTCTACAATATGCATTATCAATAAAAAAATGTATAAGTATTTGAAATAATTATAAGTCATGACACGAGTTTAAACATATTTTCAAAAAGTACGAGTATGACATAAATTTTCATTTTAAAGTAGTTAATCAACCCATATCTCTAATACTGCATACTAAATATAATTCATATTGAAGACTCATATACGTTGCGCTAATTTACTATTTTGCCCCTCTTTTGCTGTAGCAGACATCCATTTAGGATTCCCATCAATGTAATGTGAATTAAATTTAATACACCCATTCTAACCTTAATCCGTCTAGTCCCTTGCCTCATTAAGAAAGTCTCTCAATTTCATGTTACAACAGGTAACAGTGGCAGGGTATGTTGTGCATACCCCACCTCACTACGCCCCCTGCGAGCGGCGATACAACGATATAAATATTATATACTCGGATCTTCGGTACCTGGGCACTTGCCTGTATGTATATATAACTCTGAAAATCCTCTGTATGGACAATCTTCTTGTAGCCTTCTAAGCGTATCCTTATACACGACTTGTTGTAAACTTAATAAATATACATATTTGAAAAACACCAAAAAATTGTGTCTACGCTTATTGGATTAACCGTAGAAAGGTGAATACTTCGTGCTTATATACGTTGAAGCAGTATTACTGCAAATTCAACAATTCATATATCACATACATTATTCCTAGTTTCCTTACATTCGAACAGCATACTTTTCATTTATATTTATTATAATCTACTCTGTATTGTTACTTATTGATATTTTAAACAATTCGTGTGATTCCGATTTAATACAAAGATTCGTCTAAGGAATAGAGTCATTTTCTGTATTAAATAATAATGAAATGATTCTGTTTGTTTATTTATAATATTGCAGTGATTGTGAACATAATTTCACTTATGATCAAATTATCTATTGAAGAAATTGTTAAAAATAGATTATCTGAATTACTTATGTATATTATAGAATAATTTCAATAATTTATTTAATTCTGAAAATTATAGTATAAAATGTTAAAGACTATATAATAAATTGTTTATAAGCTTAAATATATATTATTTAATATATGTAATTGAATACAAAACTGTTTCGAAAAAGTTGTCAAATGTTTATAAAAAACTGATAAAAATTCTAGATAAATAGATTGCGTATATATTTTGTGTCCCTTGATTGTAAATATTATAGAAATTGATAACAAAAAAGGTTTTGGAATAAAATAAATAAAAATTTATAGATCAGATAAAAACATAAAACTTATTTGTCATGAAATTTTTCTCTAAAAGAAGAAAATAAAACCGAATACAAAAAAATCGATTAAAAAAGAAATTGCAGGAAAAAATTTGATGAAAAAAATTTGTAAAATAAACAAAAATTTGATAAAAATCAAACCAGTTTAAAAAACATAAGACAAAATCCAGAAAAAATTAGTTCATAAAAAGGTAAAAAGAAAAGTACGAAATATCGATAGACTATTACTGTGGCGCTAAAAGGGGGAAAATAATTTTTCGAGAAATAATATACCATTCATATTATCAAACTCAAATGGCATTACTGACAATATACAAGATATCACTACACGACAATATCAAGATATAATTTACACAAATTATATAAATATGTATTATTATTATTTTATATATATACATATATATATATATATATATATATATATATATATATATATATATATATATATATATATATTGTATCCGTCGTTCTCGAGGGTCGAGTATTACGAGTAGTTCGAGACATCGATTTCAATCGCGATCTACAGTGACGCGACGCTAACGCACAACACACAAACTTTCGGTCGAACCGCCGAGCAATGTACTCGATATATGAAACCGTTCATGCCGAACATCGTTGACGACCCGCGAAAAGAAGAGAGAGATAAGAGGAGAGAAGAAGACGAAGGCCGAAGGCACCCATTGTACCTCCCGTGTACACTTTGCGAGCCGTGGACAATAGAGATCGTTCCCAAGTCACGGCAACAGCCACGGGAACCGCGAGGACGCGCCACGTAACATTGACCCACCGTGTCTTGAGAGTTGCCGAATCCGCCGCCATTTTGGTGGTATACACGGTGCGAGGCAACTGCCGAACAGTCGCTCTCCTCCGCCGCAGCACGGTGGACCCCATGCCTCCCGGACAGCCATCTCCTGGAGCTGAGAGCCCGCTGATCGACATCGCTTGTCCGACAAGTATCGTTGTATGTATTAAAATATATCTCGCGTCCTTCCGTCTCTCACCGCTTTCGTTTACGACCGGGTCCCGTGCAGATCAAATGCACCCCGCGATAGAACCCGCTTGGGATTAACTCCGCGTCATATATGTTGCAAATAGTATTCTTGTTCAAATTCACGTTTATTTTATGTAATATGTTAGCGTAATAAATACTGAGTTTGATTAGTGTAGTCATCAAATATATACATTTTACCTTCACTTCCCCTTTCACTCCCCCTATATATATATATTGTAATTATATTAACTGCATATTCCTTCTCTCTGGCATTTCGAACTATTTTAATTTATATGAATCATTTTAGCATTCACTATGAATTTCTTTTTGCAATTTGAACAAATACATTATTAATTACAATAAAATTTTATATAAAATAATAAGTATATTATAACGACTTTATTATTATACAAGATAATACTTTCTTTTGTTTTTCATATTGCATATATAACAAATCTATTAATTTTAATTTTTCTTACATGTGAAATATGCTGATTTCATAAAGTAAACATTTACTTAAGAGTGCTCCATACCGCGATCCCAGCGCCACGATGAACTTTTCAAACGGAAATGACAATGTGTAAATCGTAGATTTCGTTTTGCGTCTTCATTTTACGTTTTACAATATTGAAACAAATTTTATACGAATCTTTGAAAAATTCTACAATTGGGGGTTGTAAGTAAGGGAAAACCCTTACTGTTTTCATAATATGTTTCAAAGTTAGTTTAAAAAAATAAGAAAATGTTTATCTAACTGTCGTCTGCACTATAGACATCGCCGCTTTGCAGTAACATCAAATAACAACAAATATTATAAATTGTATACGTATAGTACAGATCAAACTTGGATAGCCCCGAATGTAGAATTGAATAATGAATCGAATGAACTTTGATTCATCTTTCTATTCATAGAATTGAGGGAGTAAAACGAAATATAAGATTTTATTACGGTTATAATGCAAGTTATCAATTCTGTAGATAAAAAAGTTAGAACTTTAATTTCTGATTTTTTGAATAGGTGGCGCTGAAGAAAATATAAATTTCAAATAAAAAAGAAAATATTCAATGCCGTACAAATGAAATAAAGAATTATTAAGCCTGATGCAGAAAAAAAAAATATATATATATATATATATATATATATATATACATATATATATATATATATATATATATATGGACATAAATACACACATGCATACATACATGCAAACACATTGCAAACAGTAATGTAATACGGAAATTTGAGATTACACGGATGTGCGAGTTGTACGAGCTTGAGCCAATAAATATATATATAAAAATATAATAGGAAAGTAATTGTTCTTTTCCTAATCTAAAATATATATAATATTTATGTAGGCAAAAATGTTATTATTGCATACGCGGATTTTATATATTTATATACATCCTAAAAATTTTTTATTAAATAAATCGTTTCTTATGACAACTAAAGCTCTTTAATTCCCAAAATTTCAAACATGTTTATTTTTTTGCAGGATAGTCTTTTAGCTACAATTAAAACTCATTATTTTAGGAGGAAATGAGAGTTTTGAGTGTTCACAACGTGTAATTGATGCATTTGAGTTATTACTTCGATATGCACTCCTATTAGATAAAACGGATAAGAAAAAGTAACGTGAAAAGAATATATAATTTTTAATTCAAATGTAAAATATCATAAAACCATCATTATTTTGGAATGTAGAAGAGTATGATTGTGTATTTATAGTACTGAATTTTGTGTTAGAAGTACAACTCCTAAATTAATATATTATATTATAAATATTTAAATATATAGTTAACTATATAAAGCAATTTTTAAATTTATTCTTATATTACACATCATTATACAGTAATTGGCGCTTTGTATAATTTATACAATTTATATAATAAACAGCTTTTATAGAAACTTTTTGTAAGAAAACTGTTACAGATTCAAATATTAAAATAATTTTTAATGAAGTAACACTATTTGACAATAGCACTTATATATTAGAAATTACTATCTTTTTCAATAAGTATCTTTTCAATAGTTTCATTACTATTTCTTCAATAGGTAATTATAAAAATTTTATTTTAAAATATATTCTTGTACGGCTAAAGTTTTCTTTAGTATTTCATACATTGTAATTTTTTGGAATAAATATGTCAGAGTAAATAAAGTCAATATGCCAAAATACAAAAATTATACATATATTCCCGCCAAAAATATCACGATATATTATATAGAAATATTTTTTGTAAAAACATATATATATATATGTATATATATATATATATATATATATATATATATATATATATATTGTTTTTAAATAATTATAATGTAGAATATAATATGCCATTATATGTAGAAGCTGTACTTGCTCCCTATGTAAAAACCAATCCTATTAAATATACAATCATACTGTTCTGCTTACTTTCTCAGAAGATGGTGATTTTATATTTTTCATTTAAAGTAAAAATTATTTATTCTTTCCACTCTAATTTTTCACTTTTTTGCATATTGGACACCTTGCAACTAAAATAATAGTTATCTTTGTTGCATTAACATCAGATTATATCTATAATATTAATATTAACACTTACGAACAATCAAACCGCCCCCTTCAAAACTCTAATTTATCATTATTTTTATAATTATTTATACTTTAAATCACCCTTTAAAATTAAAAATAAAGAAGGCCATACGTATTATACGATTTGTTTAAATATTAATACGTAATAAATTAATATGTTTGTACTATTACCTTATTTTTATTTTCTTTACATATAAGAATCTTATTATATAAATATAAATACTTCATACCCTCGTGTCCCATTCTGGGGAAGGGGAGATGAAGCAAATTGTCTTTTGGGAGGCTTTACATTTTTGATGAATTGATTTAATAATTTTTTTCTTCAAAAATAGCATCTTAAATTATAGGCTTTTGTCTATTACTTACACATTGAAATTTAAAATAACTGAACTTATTTAAATTTTGGGTGCCCGTCATGTCTCGTCTATATATAACCGTTTGTCTCTACTTTTTTAATGAAATATATACTGATATAAATTATATATAT